>APFE030693617.1:159470-175198 GCA_000404065.3 Pinus taeda
GTAAATGTACTCTCTCTCTCTTTCTCTGCTGAACTTTGAAGATAAAAGAAGATTTGATCAAAGGGTTTCCCCACACATTGTGGGGTTTGTCCCTGGCTCGCGGCATATCTTGTGTCCTCTTGTCTTGGCTTGTCTTCTGCGTTTTGTATTTATGTTCTATCTGCAGTTTATCGTAATGCTGATGTGATTGCTAACTGTGAAAATTTAAATAAATTGCTCTAGCATAGAACATACCTAAATTTAACAAAATTTAGTCCAAAATAGTGATTCTTGTGTGGAACTCGTTTTGACTTCTTCGTTTGCTTTGTCGAGATGAACTTAAAGTTTATTTAATTGCCTTCTTTTTTTCTTTGATTGTCTCTCTTAATGTAACCCCCTTTTTTGTGATAAATTTTTATTTTTTTATTTTTTTATAGTTTTTTATTTTTTAATATTTATATATATTTAATGAAATTAATCATTTATATAAATTAATAATTTTAATCAATCTATATAAGTTAATTAATAAAATTTATTAAGTGATATGTTTATTATCGTAATGTGTATCTTGTTTAATTCGTGACCCGTATAAAGGGTATGTTGAAAGGACAGCGTTACTTGTGTACCATTAAAGATCAGACAGCTGCTCAGCTAGTTTATCGGGAGCCGAGGTGGATAAGAAAGTGCCCATGCGGTGTTTGATTAGCTAATCAGATGCGGTTGGTCGTGCAACGGAGACCTCGTGGGGCGATTGACAGCCGATGAGCTGGGTATGTGTTGCGGACGAGTTGATCGACCGTTTATGAGTTTGTTTATATTAAACTATGGAACGTGACCGTATGATTGCATGAACACGGTGGATGGAGAGGCAGGAAAATTGGACCGAACAACGAAGGTTATGGTCTATTGGTGATGCAGTTTGCGGTGTTATTAAAGCATAAGGTAGCAGCCGGGAGAAGGGACTAGGGCAGACAGCTGGTTTGAGGGCTAAAAGTGGCTTAAGGGGTGGAAAGTGACTCGAGGACTGGTGGCCTTGCAGCCTGTGATTTGCGAGTTGCATGAGGGTAACAAAGGAAAAATGGATCTGGTGATATAAAGGAAAAATGGATCTGGTGATATGATGGTTAAATGGCGAAGGGCTCCATCAGCAACGTAACAATGTCACTATGGTAACCCTACAGGACAACGAGTGGCAGTGAACGGTGGCTTGCTGTCAACTTCAGTGTGGCTCACGCGATGGAGGCTAAGGAGTGGCAATGGTATTCGACACGGTAGATGTAAGAATTGTCGAGCCTTTGTGTCTTGGCGGCTCGGGGCCTGGGCATTTTGTAAATCGGCGATGACGTGGCTATGTCTGTGATGGAAGGTGTCGGGAGTTGAGCGGGGGTTAGAGATTAGTCAACCAAGTATTGGCCTGGAGGGAGTCGCGGCAACTGGGTTGTGCGGGTCAAGCCAAGTAAGTTTGTGTATGTGTGTTTTTTTAATAGATTTTTCAACTTTTATTTTTATTTTTTTGATAATTTCTTTTCCCACTAATTTCTTTTTTTAAATATATTCTTTCTTTCTTTTTAATCCTTTATAAAGTGGAGTCTTCCAAGCCATGCAGGGATAGTCACGAACCATGCAAGGAAAGTCATGGTGGTGCAAGGAAAGTTGGAGACCATGCAAGGGCAGTCATGGTGCATTTAAGGAAAGTCATGGTACATGCAACACTAAACATGAACCACGCAAAGAAAGTCATGATCACGCAAGATACAGAGGCAGGGCCACCTCCAAGTAGGGGTGGAAATACCGTCCCCGCTACTAAGTGTTAAATTTAGGTGGCTATAAAGATGCTTACAAGTGGAGAAAACCCACTAAAAAAGAGCTTATGGGCAAGATACCCAAAGTTTAAGGTTTTGGACCTAAAGGAATGAGCTTGAAACCCAAGAAAAGGAATTTAATTTAAATTTGAGTCATGTAGGCTCAGGTCGACCACCAAGGCCAAGTGACATGACTCTTGGGGTTTCACACCCCTTGAAAAAGTATAAATATTGGCCAAAGGAGAGGCTAGAAATCACAAGTGGAAAAGGACATTCACCTTGTGGAGTTAAGCTAAAAGGGACCTAATCGCGGATCTAAGGAAGAAGGACAACCGTAGGAGCAAAGGATAGCTAAAAGAGGTGTTTTTTTGTGTTTTGATATGCCAACACCAAGGAAGAAGACAAGCCAAGTTTTGTGGCTGGAAGAAGGTCGAGTTGAGGTCAGTTTTGTGAGTTGGAACCAAGGAGCCAAAGTTTGTTCAAGGGTCGCAGGCAAGGCTGAGGACTGCAGTAGGAAGTCGAGGGTTTGGATGGCTAGCCGAGGTGAGAATATAACTAGCTGAAATCTGTTAGGGTGAAGGAAGGTAGGTTGAGGCCTACATAGAGCTGTCAAAAGTTGTTGAGGGTAGGTCAACACCTATACTAAGGGAGACAAGGCTTAGAAGAGGCCAGAATGGCTAGACAAAGGTCTATAATGATGGTTGGGGGTTGAACAACAAGGGTCAAGGTCTGATCAAGTGTGCCTAGGAGAAAAAGGCAAGGAAGGTAGCCATAGACCTAAGGGAGTTGGTCAAGGCTACAGGAAGGTTGGACAGTGGCCTTAAGGAACAACAAAAAGAAGAATAGTAGTTGAAGGTGCCATAGGACCTAAAGGAGCAGACCCAGTGCTAAAAGAAGGTTGTCGTGTTGAAGGAAGGTTGCCTGAGAACTATAGCAAGGGAACTGTGGACTAAAAGAGCATGCCCAGGTAAGTAGTTTGATGTTTGATGATTTATGGTGGGTTGGTTAAGCCCTAGTAGTGCTACAGTTATGTGACTTGATAGTTGTAGGTGTATTTGTTTTTGGGAAAAGGAGGGTTTAATGGACTAGGCCTCAGCCCTAGTTATATTCGTCAAAGGACAGACTTATATATTAGCATTGTATCAAGGTTTGTAAAGGGCCATGATCGCTAGTACGAGAACCCTAAAGTTTTTTTATTGAAGGACTAATAATGAACGTGTTTTGGGCCATAAAATATTGTGTACTGTTATTGATCTCATTGTTGTTATTTTTTGTTGTGCAGAGTACTTGATCCAGGTGGCTCTGGAGAGGCTCAAAATTGAAGTCTTCAGATCTCATTGAAAACATGACAAGATCGAAGAGCTCAACATCCTAATTCCAATGGCATAAACAACACCTCAATCTAATTTTGTATGTGCAAGTTATTGTCAGTCAAAGTGTTAAGTCAAAGAAGCAAGACTTTTGTCACCAGATAACTTTGGAGCATAGCTAACTTTGGCAATCCAGCTAAATCTTGTGTAATCGACTAAATTTGGCAACAACTAAGCAAGCGACAATTTAGCTCTAAATGACAACCAAAACTGGTCAAAATGTCCCAGTGACCTCAAAATCCAACGGATGGTTTTGATTTGTGTTATTAAAAAACAAAATATATCTATATGGGACGAGCCCCGGGAACCCACCTAACTCCACCCAACGTAAAATATATTAATATATGGGTCAAGGTCCGCAGCCCTGACCCGGGCCCCCGCCTAACAGCCCACCAAATGGCATGGGGCCAGTGAGATTTGAATTGACACCAACCAGGTCGACTTGCCAAATCGGCGGCCCCAACACTTACACCAAACATTAGCGGCACCAACTAAAAATAAAACAACCATATGTTAGATGGCACGATCGGGTTTGGAACCTGTAACCTCTTTCGAAGTCAATGGACCAACTACAACCCTGCCAACCAACTTACCCACATTGGGCTTTGCTTAATTCGCCCTCCACGGCCCATTTAAAACCCAACTTTGCCATTCGAAAGGCCACAAGAGGAGGCCAGCGAAACGCATATGAGCGGTGTGGAACCATGAATTATTGGTACCATGCACCAAGCAAAACTAGAAAGCAGAACCCTGACACAGGGAATATGTGAAGAATCTTTTAGATTCCTTGGAAGCCCAGATTTGACAGTGATGAAATCGAGTCAACTTTATACTTCGATTGCTTAGAATTTCGCAAGGATCACGTAGGCACAGTCCGTTTCAGCATTTGAGCAATCGATTTTCAACATGCAACACCTTGAGAGTGGAACCTTGATGCTTGGAGGCCCAAAATTGGCAATTTCAGAATGGGGTCAACTTTATTCTCAAATTTCACGACTTTTCGCAAGGATTGCTATGGCGTTGTCAATTTTTACATTTGAGCAATCAATTTTCAAGCCATTGTCAAATTGTGAAGTATAATGATGCATTTTGGCCACTTTGCTTGTTTTTGTTTTAGCAAAAGGATTGTTGTATGTTGTAGTAGGACAACAAGATCTGAATCTTTGCAGGAAAATCATCATTTTAGCTGTTGCATGAAAGCCGAGATGGTGCAGCGATGAAAGAGGGCCATATTTACACTTTGCCAAAAAGTAGTCATGTTTATAGCCATTGGTCTCAGAAATGCGATGATGAGTATGATTTGAATCTAATCAGCGGATTCAAGAGGACCATTTTGTGCCACTTATGATTTGAATCCAAGCCATTGCCAAAACCATCAAGGAAATAGGATGCTAAGAGCACATCATAATCTTCCCGTGATAGTGAGCATTGCTAAAGAAGAGCTAAGGCATGTACTTCTTGCCAAGATTGCACTAGAGACGACCAAGAAAGGTATACAAACTCTCGGTATTCTAAAGTTCATTTTGATTACAAGCAAATTAATAATGATGAGCATAACTTATGGCATAGAAAACCATGTACCTTTTGTGGTTGTGGTTTGAATAACCATGTTATTGCCAAAGTGTTGGAAAAGAATGGCAGTGAGGAAGAGGCCAAGACATGAAGACCCTTCTCTCACATCAGGGGAGAAAGAAGGTCAGGAAAGTTGGGGGAACAAAGAACTTTTGTACCCATTGCAACAAGGTGGAAATCAGAGAGGTACGTGTTAGAAGCTCCATCCAGGGCAACGACCAAAGAAGGATAAGAAGCATGTGAAAGCACCTACGAAGGAACCAATCAAGGATGCAATTCAACAGGAGAATCAGCGACAAAAAAAGGACCCATTCACCTAGTTGGGTGAGAGATGGTGGCATCAAAACATTTTTATGTGGTTGAGCATGGCCACATTTGTAAATCACATGTTACGAAAATGTTAGTAAAAGTGGTGAAGTGTTTGCCATCACTTATGACGCAACATGGTGATATCTTGCCCTTTTAATTGAATAGCAAAGGGTTTGGTTTCTCTTGCAAACTTGACCATAACTGGGTTATAAACTCTTGGGAAGTATGGGCTTTGCTTGGGTATTGTAAGTTGGAAATGTATTAACAGCTACAAGTTTGCATGTGGATACAAGTGTCGGCTTCATTATCCCAAGTTTTGAAAAACAAAGGTGAAGGAAAGGGAAGGTGGCCTGTCAAAGGCATCTGTTATGCAGATCGAGGTTGCAGTCATGTTTATGTTTTTGGAGGACCAAAATCTCCTTAGTGGAGAGGAATGATCCAGGGGCTCTAAAAAGGTTCAAAAATCGAAGTCTTCAAATCTCATCGAAACCATAACCAAATCAAAGAGCTAGTCGTCCTGATATCAACGGCGCCTCAATCTGACTTCATAAGTACAAGTTATTGTCATTCAAAGTCTCAATTCAAAGAAGCAGGACTTTTGTCAAAAAATAAATTTAGAGCACAGCTAACTTTGGAAGTCCGGCGAAATATGGCGAAACCCACTAAATTTGGTGGCAACTACACTGGTGACAATTTAGCACTAAACGACAGTCTGAAATGATCAAAATGTTGCCTAGTTAAATTTGTCAATGACCTCTAAAAATCTAGCGAACGGATTTTGATTTGTGACCAAAAATAAAATGACCATATGTTATACAAAGCGAGCAGGTTTAGAACTCATAACCTTTGCCAAGGTCAACGACCAAACCATAGGCCCACCTTACTCAGGCAGGGCTTTGTTTAATCTACCCTCCACAGGCCATTTAAAACCCATTTTGCCATTCGACAGGCCACGAGAGGACACCAACAGAACTTGGTTGGACCGAAACGCAGATGAGCAGTGTGGAAGTGTGAATTTTTAGAAACATGGACATTGATGCAAAACCAAGAGGTGGACCATGATGCAAGGAATATGTGGGGAATATTTTAGATTCCTTAGAGGCCCAGATTTGGCAGTGACAAAATGGGTTCAACTTTATACTCAAATTGCTCAAAATTTTGCTAGGATCATGATGTGGCAATCCGTTACGCATTTGAGCAACTGATTTTCCATAGGCAGAACCTTGAGCGTGGAACCTTGAGCATGGAACCTTGAGGGTGGAACCTTCACACAGGAATGTGAGGAAATTTTTAGATTCCTTGGAGGCCCAAAATTGGCAGTTTCAAAATGGGGTCAACTTTATATTCAATTTTCATGATTTTTCGCAAGGATCAAAATCGCGCAGTTTGTTTTGGCATTTGAGCAGCCAAATTGTTAGATTGGGAAGCATAATTATGCATTTTGGCCACTTTGCTTGTTTTTGTTTTGGGGAAAGGGCAGTTGTATGTCGCAGGCTCAAGGGATCTTTGTATGTTGCAATAGGATAGCGAAATCTGAATCTTTGTAGGAAATTCATCATTTCAACCTTTGCACAAAAGCTGAGATGGTGCATTGATGAAAGAAGGCCATGTTGACACTTTCCCAAAAAGTAGTCATGTTTACAGGCATTGGTTTCAGAATTGCAAGACAATTATGATGATGATGAGTATGATTTGAATCTAATCAGCAAATTCAAGAAGACCATTTTGTGCCACTTTATGTGAGAGGTTCATTTTATGCCACCTTGTGTGAGAGGACCATTTTATGCCATTTATGTGTGAGTTCATCTATGCCACTTTTGTGAGAGATCATTCCTTTGTCATGTTGAAGGAGAGCGTCTCGTGAGCGAGAGTTTTTTTGTAGGAGAACGTCTCTTTGGAGAGACATGCCACTCAAAATCAAAGTTCCATCCATGTGTTGACAAAGATTTTACTATGTACTCATATTCTTCTTAGAGAAACTAATGAAGTGGCCTTCCCACTCTTGACCCAGGGCCCAGATACGTAGTCCACACTGGACGAACTTTGTTATCACGGCTTGTGTTATGTGTGCTTCTCGATTATTTGCTTCTTGTAGGGAAATGATTGATAGTGTATGTTGCACAAGCAATGGCCTCTCCCAAAAAGATAGTTTTATATTCTAAGAATGAAGTATATAGCAGGCCATTTCCATGATACCCTATTCTTATGCTTAGCCACTCTATTTTGCTCAAGAGTAAAAGATAAATGACTTCTTCCAAAAAGACAGTGTTATATTCTAACAATGAAGCATATAACAGGCCATTTCCAAGATGCCCTATCCTTATGCTTAGCCGGTCTATTTTGCTCTAGAGTAAAATATAAATATATTAGTGCCCAACAGATGACCACAAAGTAGGTCAATGGGACTGTTGAAATGCCATGAGTGGTGAAACCAACAGAAAGCATTACCAATATACTTGTCTTACACATTAATCCAAAGACACCTAATTTGTTGTTTGTGTTGAGCTTCAATACGAATTTTGAATTGTTGGATTTGCCAAACACAACATCCTTCAATTTAATGGTGTAGAGCCAATATATCAAGGGAAATCAACAAAAAGAGCAAGGAACTAGGCTCTCCCAAGACAAGTGGCAATGAGGACATAAATATCATCCTGAACTAACCCAAGGACTTAAAGGCACACCTTGGCACACCTTGGGTTGTCCATTGGAAGGGCTTGACTTTCAGTGATGTTTACCCATCACAAATCCATCAAAAACACCACTAGTAGGATTGATCTATGGAAGACTCTTACTAAGGCTAAGATAACTCATCTCTCAAGGACTCATAATGGATGTGGCCTAGACGAAAGTACCATAGTTTACTGTCATCATCAAAATTAGCCTCCATTGTAGTGAATTTATTCTAAGCTAAAGGTGAAGAAGACTATTCAAACTTGTACATATATTTCACTTCATCAAAAATATCAGGAAACAACAAGTTTGACCCCGTCCTATATGTCTTTAACAACCCATCTATTCGGCCAAATTTAGACCTTTTTATTGGAGTGCGTGACATGATAAATAGATACAAGATTTGGTCCAACTCCAAGAACACATAGAACATCCCTAGACAATGCCACAACCCAAATACAAAGAGAGTTGAATCATCACCAAAAGCCACCAACAGTCAGTGAGAAGGTGTTTGTGCTTTGTCATATGTCTCGTTGTCCCAAAATCTACAATCCATTCATGTGAAGAAATTGAAGACCATAAAGCGGAGCGTACAACTATATGTGTGTACAACTAGAAGTCCTAGCCTTGTCTTCAAAGAGGTTATTGTTGCTAATGACTTGCTGAGAGACATCTTCAATTTTTTGAAGATGAAGAAGACAATTTTGGAAATAATGTCCTTCCTTGTCGTAATCAGAGCACACCATCCTCTTTTTCTTGGAGGAATTGATCGTTTCCTCTTTAGGCTCATGAATAAATGAGGACAAGGTAGCCTTAGAATAACAGGCTTAATAACAAGGGGTTAGGTCTCCTGAATTCTGCAAGGTGACTTGATTCTAGATAAGGATCAACAAGCATATCCTCTAAAGCAGAAATGGGCACCTTGATAAAGAGAGGAATGTTGTAGAAAATGACAAAAAAAAATTTGAATGCAGGAAAAAGATTATTCATAACAATAGTTACATATTCTAAATTAGAGTTTTATGAGCCGTTGGATGTGATAATGTCAGCATATACTTGAACTTTGTGATGTACTCTTCAATGCTTGCAACAATAGCGATCTTCAGATTAGAGAACTCATTTTCAAGTAGATCGATTTAGTGTTCAATATGCCAAATAAAGTGGGAAAAGTTTCCCAAATCTGCTTCGCACTTTTGTTAATCTTGGTGAGATGAACAAGGTCCAACTCCACATAGAGAGTGATCAACCAAAGGGGTTCATCCTCGTTTTTCAGGCAAACTAGGCAATAGCTATCTTATTTCAGGGCAGGAAAAGGTTTCTCCGAAGGCATCCATAAACCTTTGCTATAAGAAAGGGTTGCCATTTTATTAGCCCAAATATGATAGTTGGCCCAGTTAAGATGGGAAAAGTCATTTTCCATATCTAGATGCATAAGGTACCAGCACAGCAATAAAAGAGCTAAAGTATTTTGGCTGAAAATAGAGAAACAGGAATCCACTGCCCTGGAAAAAGGCAGAGATTTGCAAAAAGCTCCCATTAAATCTACTGAGAAGTCAAAACCATGCTCAAAAACAGAGCGTACTGCTGAAAGAACAGATTAAAATCCCCAAAAATCTAGAATTTTTTTAGCACTTTATTAGGACCAGTCAAAAAACCATAGAAATCTCTTGTAGTCCTTCAAAAAGTGCTGAAAATAACCTATATCGAGACCTCAAACGGCCTTCAAATGGTGTTGGATAGAGAAAAATGAGTTCACACTGGCAACGATACCATGTTGAGATCATAAATAGGGAGTGGATATATGGTGAACTCTCCAACATACCATGATCCAGTTAAGGAAAACACGAGAAGTGTAATAGCAGAGCTCCAGATGAAAAAAAAAAGTGTTGGAAAAAACCCTAGATTCAGAGCTCAATCAACCTTAAAACAGTGTTGGATAGAGAAGAAAAAGTTCACACTAGAACTGATACCATGTTGAGGTCATAAAGAGATAGCTGGTATATGGTGAACTCTCCAACAAACCATGATCCAGTCAAGAAAAACACAACAAAAGTATAATAGCAGAGCTCAAGATGAATGCATACAATTGAGAGAAAAATTCAAACACAATCAGAGAGATTGCTACAATATCCAGAACACATGAACAATAAAAGCATGCTACATAAGGATTGCTCTTGGTCCTTAGAACTTTATCAAAGAATGACCTCAATGAATGATCAACAAATAAGAGTATGCTTTATTTATACACATACTTTAGGGTTAGGGGAGCCCCAAGAGGATGACTAGGCTGACCTCATCAAATATAGAAAAGCACAATAAAGTAGGTTAATTACCCATATGTAGGCTAAACAAAACCACAAATACTGCTACATCTGAGAGAGGGTCAGCACATGGCCCCTAATGAAAATTAACCATAATCCCAACGTTAACTGCATGCTTACTGATTCCGAAAAACTGGGCAGCTACTTGGTTGCAGTCACCCATAAAGCAATGTCCACAAATTTAGATTGACCAACCAGGGAAACGACCATTGTCCACTCTTGTAACATACTGCAATGATGTTTTGTTAAGATTTGTTCTCCTTTGCTCCATTTTAGTATTGTTCAGCAGCAAAGGTCTCAAAAGAAATTAGAAAATGGAAATGTTGATACATCACACAATCGACAAATAAATATTTCATAAATTAATCAATAATCAGGTATTGATTTTAAATTATTAATCAATTAATGATCAATGTTACCATCTCACGTGAAACAGGTACCAAATTTGAAATGAGTCATGACAAAAACATAAACCAATTCAAGTGAAATTCTCCAGGGAACATCTAGGGAATGTTGGGAATGTCTGGGTAACAATTGGGGACTGATGGGCACTGCCAAGGAACATCTAGGGAAGATTCCTCAACAAGAGGGAACATTTGGGGAATGTTCCCCAAACTACCCCAGATATGGGGGATCATTTGGAATGTGCCCATGTTCCCACCATTCTTGAAAGCATCCTTCCCAGATTAGGGACATTCTGCTCCAATCCCCAGGTTCTCCTGCAACAACACCACGAACAGGTTGCCAATACTCTAGGAGCGCTTTTCATGCTACATAGAAAATATCCAATATGTGCAGAAAGGATATAGTTTGTGATTGTTTATGCATAAAGCGGCCAAACATAACTGACCGAGACACGGAGGCACAAGTCTTTGTTTCTGATGTATGTACATTTTTCATTCAGAGAGGCTATATATATTATAAAATAATCTTTCTTTTCCAAAATTTTAAAAAGTTATTGAAAAACATTATCAAACTTTTGGGCGGTTAAGTTAATTGGCCAGGATAATATTAATGACCCACATAGGTAATTTACGTACTATTATAGTTTTCCATATAATTTTAAGAGAGCCACTAAAACTGAAGATCATATTAACAGTAATGTCATTGTTGGCAATTCCTAAGACGGTAATAATTGGGTATCAAATATAGGGTAGTGTGTATGTACTCTACTACATATAGTTCTTTCCCTTATGAGGTCTTAGGTAGGTTTTGGAGATAACAAGATTCTCACTACCACAAAGTAGATATAAATTAAATTGAGTGGAAAGATGCTTCATGTGAGAGGAATTGCGAAATGTCAAGCTAGGAATCTATAACCAGATTTGTCCAACGTGATCAATGCTTTCTTCACTGTTTTCCAACCATGTTTCGCTAGAAAACAACAGCCAAAGACTTAGATTTCATTCAGATGTCAGAGCAGGGATGACCCAAATCTCTTCCCCAACCTCCACCAGCAGGATCTCCTTCTTCTGCTAGATATTTGAGGAGAGCCTGCCTGACAGGCTGGGATAGACTTCAAAGGACAAGCACGCATGTGGATTCCAAGAGGCCCACTGCCAAAGGTTATTTCCTTCGATCAAAAGTACTAGTCTGCATGCTTCATTGAGCGGCTAGTAATTCAATGTTTCTTCCACACGAGCTTCAGTGGTAGGAATGGAGGGGGTCCTTTCTCTAGGGCTCACCCCAGGATTACCTCTATTATTCCATTGCCAGACAAAAGCACAAAAATTGATATGAATTGCTAAATTTAATAGCAAAGGAAATCTAAAATACCAAAGAGGTACAATGACAGAGCACAGATATGAATAACTTGTTAACACAAATCATTGATAACTATGTTAAATAATGAATATTTCTCAATGAGACTGTTAAAGAAATAAATGAACTCATGAGTGAAATTAATGTTGATGTATGCATTTGCTTTGTCATATCTGTGATCATACATTTGACCACTAAAAGTATTATGGCTTACTGAACAAAATTCGCATGCTAATAATACCTGTCTTCGGCAAAATAAATGTGTCTGTTTGAAGGAGGGCAACCAATGCAATGAAGTGCAGCCTGAAGTCGCTCTACTTTCTGCATCATTCATAATAAACCCATTAAGATATTGCAAAAATATATAAAAATATCATCCGCCTTCATATTGTGCAATGTACTTAGTAATGTTTGTACCTTCTTTTCACTCTGTGCTTTTTGAAGCACGTACTGAATGTCCTGGGTCTTCATTAATAACAGTTCCTCATTGGAATATTGCTTTGCACCCGTTCTAAGCAACAAAAAATAATCACCTTTTAACATCTTAAACTTCGTTGCAAATAAAGCAAGAAAAAATGAAATATTTCCTTACTGTGGAGTCTGGACGGTGCTCTCCATCAACAGTCCTAGTGTTGATCATCTTAAAATAAAACTCATCAGGGTTTCTAGATGCTGCTTTCTCTCGAAGCCTCTACATTATCACAACAATCTAAACCATCAGAAGGAAAGACAGTGAAGAAAAGCATACAAACAAAGTAACATATGAACATGCATAAGCAAACGCATGTTGATTTATATAAATTACACAGACAACTGTATCATAAATGAGACATGCCATTGTGGATCAATGCGATTTTACAAGAAGAAGATTATGGGTGATTAGATGCAGCTTTTATTGTTTGCAAATGTAATGAGAAACAATTTCAACCCAAATTTATCGAAAAATAGTATAACAAGAAATTTTGAATAGCATGCCTGGATGTTTTCCTGCTTCTTGTGGTAATCACCAGCCCTAAGTACATAGTCCTTGTGTTTCTCTAGTAACCCAAATTTACACCTTGCAGCCCTGCATGGACAAAATGCTAATAGTCTATTTTTTGCTTCCTGATTTATATTTCTAGGTTTCCAAAGTTTACAAAGAAATATGCCAGAAAATCATATTATTGTATTACTTCTTCCAAAGGAAATCACTGAGACTGAAAATTCAAAGAAAGAAGAAATACATACGGCTGGGCGCGTTCCTTGTGAGCCCGCCGCTTTACAGCATTTCTTAACGACGACATAATCGAAAACTAGATAACGTAAATCTGCAAAACCAAAACAATTTGAAAATAGACAAAAACTTCTTTCGTGTACTCATCATTACGGAGTGCCCAGACACACAAGCTAGATACCATGATTACTGCCTAACGGGCCAATAAATCAATCAGACAATATACGTTTCTAATTAGTAGGAAGTTAAACACCGAGTTCATATAGTTCAAACCTCAAGCTGAGTCCAGAGTTCAAATTCTCGGCTGTTGAGTTGCTGCTGTTCAAACTTCAGTTCAGACTCTAAAGCTCTCTTCAGTGAACCAGTGAGTGAGTTCAAGAGGGCAACCGCTTCAGCTTCAACCTTCAGTCAATCAACACACAGATCTCCTGAGTTTCAACCTGATCGGTATCGGACAAAGGCGGAGGTTTTCTATCAGGTTGCATCTGGGGTTTGGCTTGCAAGCAGACAACTAATAGGAATTTGCAAAGCCCAAAAACGTCATGAATACCAGAGAAAATCCAGCTGTTTCTATTCTAATCCATACAGAAATATGGTTCCAGAAACAAGGGAAATTTGCAGGTAGTCCCTACCTTTAGACTATAATCCGCAACTTTTTAAAAACTGATAAAAAAACAAAACAGAAACAGTGCCACAATTTGTTTAATTTTTTAAAAACTGTTTTTTATGAAGTTGTATATGTTTAAAGTTTATTGGGTGTAAACTAGGCAGTGATGAAGTGTAATGTTAAAGCACTTTGTAATGGGGGTGTTATTGATTTGAAAACATGTGAACAAATACCTAGCTATGTTAAAGGCTAAAGGCTAGTTGCAACTCACATCGCTTAATAAACAAAACCATATAACATAAACAAAACCAACGTTTTTATTCAGCTAAAATGGAATAAACTTTCCCAGTAAAGCCGTACCAGACAAAGAAATTGTTTAGTTATGAATATAAACCTCAAGTTTCCAAAAACATATTTCAAGAGAACTGTAATCTGGCTACAAATGATCCATTTGTAGATTCGGGATTAATTTAGGAAATTGAAAACTTATTCTAAATGAAAAACATATAAGTCAGAAAACCTTTTCTATTCGAAAGAAACCATAAACGAGTCAAATTGCAACCAATGAAATTTGAGTGTTATGAATCATTCTTAAATGGAATATGAAACATATATTTCCGCTTGCCTTTGAACTGGCTAACTGATATATTATAATTTGGTGTTAAAATCTGACCAACCTATGGTCAAGTTCAAATGAAGGATATCTTTGCAGAAAAAGACTTCTGATCGGAAGTGCGGACGAAGCAAACAATTTTACCAAGCAAAGAAAAAAATACAAATATGAATAATTTTCAACATAGCTAAATTGACCGAATTGAAATTTCTAAAGCAGTACATCAAACCAAGTAGTATTTTAGCAGTGCAATACAGCTATCTTCAGTGATCTCCAATATCAGTAATGCGCGTAGTGAGCAGGGGAAGGAACTGAAGAAACCTTGGCCACCTCGCTGATGGTTTCCGGTTCTGGAGGGCCTGACCCTATGCCTCTCCCACCTGATCTTGATATTGATATGGATGATACTTTCAATGCACTGGTTGACTGTATTCTGAGGGAGTTGTCTATGGAGGCGAGAAATTATTTGGACTATCAAAAATGGTTTGAATTCGGGCAAAAAAAAATTTCAAAAAATCTTGTAGAAGTAGTGTTTGAATAGTGTTTTTGATCATGGAAATGGATTCCATCAAAAACTTCCAAGACACTTAAAATTTTGAAATTTAACAACTATAACTTGGATTTACAAAAATCATTGCCTGATTTTCTCTAATGACCAGAATTTCTATAACTTTCAGGGCAATTCCTCGGCTAATTAAACTAAGGCATGGTCCAAAATTCTAACGTTCCGAAGCTGACCTAATTAAAGAAAAAACTAGATATGTACCAAAAATTGCAGTTCATGCCGATCAATCCCGTGCAATGGCCCTTAGTTTGGCGGAGAGAGGCCTCAATGAATAGTTTATGGCCCTCGCCGCACTCTGAATCTCTAGGATCTCTAGGTGGAAAAAAAATGGAGAGTCGTGACTAAAGGATTTTCTGTTTCCTTCGATGGGAGGGGGTTTTCTTTTTTCTTTTTGAAAAAAAAGTAGATTCAGATATCAAAGAAGGCCATATCTCTAAAAGCCATCCATTGTCACTGTTTAGGTTAAATTACATATTTTCCCGTCACCCTTGGAACAAGGACATCTTTAGGAATACCGAAAAATGCTATGAGCGCCTATATCAATTCAGGAAAACCATGAGAAGGTGTACAATTTTGTGCTATAATTTCTGTAAAAGCAAATCTTAATGTAAGAGGGACTCAGGATGTCAATAAATCTCTAATTCGATAAGTTGACTCTAAGTGAATTATAATCATATTTTAATGTATGAAATGTAATGAATATGGGTATTTTACACGATGTTTATAGGTAGAAAAATAATTAGGAGAACCATTACAGCAACCAAAAAGATGGTTGGAGAAGAATAGCTTTTTGTTAATTTAATAAGGACGATGATTGGAGCATAAGCAGATGCTAACTTAGGTTTTTTTTTCTAAATTGTAAACTTTGGCTTTTTTCCTAAATTGTAAATTTTATTTTTATTTTTATTTTTATTTTTCCCTGGATATTTTTCTAGATAATATT
>APFE030693627.1:636-35637 GCA_000404065.3 Pinus taeda
GTATTGAAGCTAAATGAAGACCATCAATTATATTGAATGCTCTAAAAGAGAAATAAAAAAATATAACAAGCTCTATCTACGATCATTGTTTCTTAGGATAAAGTTATAATATTAATTGAATTTCTCCTAGCCAAAAACAAAGAACTATAAAATGCTAGAAAAGGCTTGCATCAAGATTACTTAAAGTATTATGGAGTATCAAAGATTCGACCTTAACTTCAAATTCAAATTCAAGGCTAAACATAACAAATTTGCAGAAATGTGGATAAATGACGTGGATGTGAAAAGAATTTCTTGAAAAGCATCTCAATTTTTTTGGTGAAAAAAACTAAACTTATGTGCATTGGAATTTCAAGAAAAGCATCCACCTGTTTTTTGAAAACCCAATTTCTTTGCATGGGAATTTCAAGAAAGCATCTCACTTTTTCTATTATAGACGTTGTTATGTACGTTGGGGTAAACTGTGATCCTTTAACCGATACACCTGGAATCTTTATGCACGATAACTTCAAAAAAAATTGTGTTAGGCATTTTTGTTATAGACGTTGTGGTAAAGCGTGATCCGCTCCACCTTTAACGGATACAACTTTTTTGAGATAAAGGATCGATGGCCTGGAACCTTTATGTCGTTTTGAAATAGATAACGTTATCGTGGGGTGCACAAGTTCAAGCCAATAGTTCGAAGTTTTTTGGTTCACATCCTCGTCTTCTATCTATCATTCGTATTTTCTCTTCTAGAAAGCCAGAGAAAACACTTCCAATTCTATCTATCATCTCATCTGTATTCAATCGTGTGGTCCATACTCACCTCCCTCTTTATGTTCGTCTTGGTTTAACAACACAACCTTCCATTGTTTGGCAAAAGCTGATAGGTGAGTACCATCTCCATCTTCCAATCCATACAGGCTGTGATGCCAACATTGCGTCTGGATCCAACAGAGGGGGTATCTTCCTATGTTGACTTGTCTCGCCCTTGGTTCTTTTTTTTTCTACATTCAGATGCCACCATACAGCGAGGCTCCCTATATAGGGACTTCCTTCATATTTGAATTTTGGAGGAGTTTAGAAATTCTAACCTCCTGAATAGTTCATAGCACTTAGGTGATAGGCCTTCTCTGTGCCCATTGGTCCTTTAAAACCCATGATCAATTTCCAACAAAATATTGGATCCCCAAGGCTCATCCCCCAATTCTTTTAATTAAATATATTAATGAAAAATATCATCTAGAGTTATTCAAAAACATGTTGACATATATTTTCGACTAAAATAATAACAATAGCTTATTAGTGAAATTAAATAATAGTACTCAAATTAATTTAACATATTTTTATTGATTTCTTTTTTTAATGTTGTGGTTCACGAACACCCCGGTCAACGGGTGGCACTACGTCCATGGAAAAATATGGGTTGATCGACCCCGAAGGGAATCTAGCCTCGTGGCCCACTAGCAAGGCCTGACCCCAAGGGCTTTGGGGAGATTGGACCCTGTGACCTCCCAATGGCGAGGCACTGATTTTGACCAACTGAACTAACCCTTGAGGCTAACATATTTTTATTGTATTATTTGATAATTAGAATGAATTTAATAATTAATACATTTTCCATACACTTAGAGATTCTATATTATTAAACTGGTATTCATATTAGTGAAATACATGTGATGCATACATATGTACCTAACATACAACGGCCTTAATATGCATGTTAATAATCTTATTACATTGGTAAGTGACTATGGGTCATTACAATAATAAACATATTACATTGGTAAGCTACTATGGGCGATTACATAAACTACAAAAACTGAAATATATGAAACTTCGATTGGAGAGTTGGAATAAAGAAACGTTTGATGATATTTTGGAGGAGAAGAAAAAACTAAATGGGAAGATGAAAGCCATCCAACAAGATGTCATCATCAATTGAGGGAAAAAAACCCTCATTTAGGCTAAGATGGATGCATTATGGGATCTCAAGGAACAAAAGAAACAGGAAGAAATATTATGGAAGAAAATGTGAAAAATCCAACTTCTCAATGAAAGGAAGAAAAGTAATAAAATTTTGCATAAATCCATCCTATATCATCATCGCCTTAAATAATATCTCATGGAAAGGAAAGAATGGGAAAATGCTAGAACTCAACGAGTAGATCTCTCAGGAACTAGCTCAGTACTTCAAACACATTATGAACAAAGTAGATATAGATAAGAAGGAAGCAAACACGTAGGTTAATACCAACATCATTTCCATAGGAACTACAGAAGGAAAAATGGAATAAGGAGCTCTTGTGAGAAATCACCCATGAAAAGGTTGAGGAGACTATAAGAACGATTCCATCCAACAAAGTTCCAAGACCAAATGGTTTCACTATTAAATTCTTTCAATCACATTCAGCAATAATTGAGATGGATGTTAGGAAACCAACATAAGAATCTCAATGAGAAAAATCTATTATGATACCTTTAGATACCATCTGTCTCACCTTGATTCCAAAAAATGAGAAAGATGAAATCCTTATTAAATACAAAATGATTTCCTTATGCAAATTTCTGTGTAAAATAAGGAACAAGATCATTGCAAATCGTATGAAGTATTTCCTCCCTCAAATGGTATCTCTCAAAAATACCATATTTGTAGTAGTAATACGAATCGTGGATAGAACAATGGTAGTGCGTTAAGTAATTAATTATCTAAAGGTTACCACAAGCATGATGTTAGGATTCTTATCTAAGTAAAAGACAATTTCTATACAATATCATTTTCGAAGAAAAGTGGATGAAATTTCTTCTTGCAATCGATATTTCCTAGTTGGGTGTCTAATATAATGCTCAACAAACAAGATACTAGAAACTTAGTAAGTAATAGTTAGGATTAAATACCAACTAGTGATTCCTCAGTTAGGATCCATGTAGTGTTACATAACCAGATCACAAAATCAGAAGAAAAAGTAGATCACTGACTTGAAAATAAGCCTCTTCGAGGGGGAAAGTCCTTTTACATCACATCAATGAACAACGATTCAAATGATCGGACCTCCTTTCTATATATAAGATTCTAAGAGTTCACAATATAATTAGGGCCTACATAACAATAAAAATGTTCAATGGCCTCATACCTTTAAGATGGACATGTCATTAGAAAGAAAATCTATTTACTAGGACAAAATTATCCTTGATGTTAAGCAAAGAGTGCCAACTAAACAAGGATAACAAAAATCATAAAACAAATAATCCACAAGGATTTTTCATTTTTGTAAAGATTTGGTGAGTGTTTATCGTCTTGAAAATAACTCTCCAAATTTTCACTAAACCTTCATTAAATATTTCCAAATTTCCAAGTAATCATTTACATAAATTTTAGGGAAAATTTTCAAGTGAAATAAGTCTTTTATGATGAAGTGGGTACAAACAACATTTAAAACTATGTTCTGGAAATTTGCCTCACCAAGTATTATAACACTATTTTCATCTAATTTTTGTTGTTTATGTAGTTTGAGAAGAGTTTCAATTTGTTGCTTTAGAAAGCCACATCAATCAAAAAAATATGGTTTATAAGGTTAAGTTTCAAGCTCATTTCATGATCATATGTGAATGTAATGAATTTCGAAGATTATTAAAATTGATAAAAATAAGAAAACAACACTATTTAGCTCCATAATCACATGTGACATAAGCACTCTAAAAAAAGAGATTTACCACCTAAAATATACAGTTTACAGTTTGTACACTTTACAAGCAATGGGTAGTTGTAGTCCTTTTCTTCCTTAAAAAAATAAAAAATTAAAATACATATTTCAATCATTGAAATGTTTGTTGCATTGATAGAAAAACATTTGAATAAATTTGTTTGATATGATATGTGAAGGCAATTATTATTATGGGAACTGCAATGATTTTTGTGTTGATAGGAAACAAATATACTTTATATGATATTTAAAGGGAATGTTATTAATATAATAATTGAAAATATTGTTATTACTATAAAGATAAAATTGATACATGAGCATTGCATATTCTAATTTTTTAGAAAAGAGAAAGATAATTAATACATGGGAAGAAATATGTGTGATATAGTTTGAATAAATAAACAAATATCTCATATAGTTCATGAAAAAATGAAATAGATGTGAACACTAAAGGGCTGAAAATTGATATTTTTAAAGTGCAATTGATTAGATAGATACTAAAATTATTATAAGTATAATGAGAAGGATAAGAAAAATAAGAGGCCATCATCAATAACCATTAAATCCTACTAAATGTTGAAAACATCAATTGACAATTAAGTAGAAAACAAAGGTTCTATTAGATGATTAATAACAATCAACATTGTTTATTTAAGTGTAACTAATTAGATGATCATGTACATACTTGAACATACATTTAAATAAAGTGATACTATAATATTTAAGCTCTAATTATTATATCCATTTTGTATGGAATTTTTATTTTAAACAGGCGAACATAATAATATTTAGTTATGATTAAATAGTTCACATAATAAATTCAATGACATGTTTATTTATTATGGCCAAATTACATTTAAAAAAAAATAATAAAACAATTCTACATAATTTCATATATCAATAGTATTAAATATTTACACAAATATTGATCAATTAAATTGAATGTAAAAGTTCTACTTTCACTTATTGGTTTTTAGTAACTCGTATCCACATTCCTGTGAAAGAACTATTTATGTAGCTATATTAAATAATTAAAAGCATAACCCCTTAGTAAAAACAATTATTAGTTTTACTATTATATGTTTTATTACTTGCAAATAATAATATAATTTACAAATAAATTAAAAAAATTACATGTACCTCTAAATTCTATGATTATAAAACATCAATTTATAATTGATCATCAATTGCATATTTATTGTATATTAAATTGGTTACTGTTGGAAACAAATCACTACGATGATATTTATTGAGGTGGTGTTAATTAAAAACAAACTTATGACTTTTAAATGTTTATTTAATAATGATGTTCACAATAACTTTCTAATCATTATTATTTGTAATATTGTCATGGTCATTTGGATGCTTAATAGTTATATATGGTATATTCTTAAAATGTTATGGTCCTTATCCCTTATTTATATCTTGAAATATATATTAGTAGATAATGTGTTATTATTATGTGTATGGTTAAGACATATATTAAAAACAATTATAAAAACTTGTATTTTTTAAAAGTATTTTAAATGACGGTGTTCCCAAAAGAGTATTGTGATATTGTCATGGTTATTTATATTGTTTTAGTTATTTGTGATATATTTTTAAAATACTATAAAGGTGTAGTGGTATACTTATGTTTTTGAAATATATATCTGTTGTTAAAAATCAATGTACAAATGATTAAGTTTACAAATAATTCATGATTATAGTACTTATGATGTTATCCTTATATGTATAGTTGAAATATCTATTAAGTAAAATGCAAATATGAAAGCTCAATTCATGATTATGGTTACATATGATGTTATTATTATATGTATAATTGAAATATCTATTAAATGAATGCAAATATGGAAGCTTGTGATCTTTAGTGTATTTATATTTATTTGAGATATATTTTAAAAATATTATGAGTGTCTAATATTTATTTATATTTTTGAGATATATGTTGGGTGATAATACTTGTTGGAAAACATAAATATTAATTCAAATAAAAATAATAAACAATACTAGAAAAATAAATATATGATTGCAAAAGTTAATTTTGTTAAATTTAACATAAATATAAAAAGTAAAAATAAATATTTGTACTTCATAGTTGTGTTTTGAAATGAATATGATTGATAATAATAGCAAAACACATATATTTTTGTAAATTGAATATAAAAAGGTGAATAATATGATATTGAATTATAATTTTTACATATGTTTTGAAAGTAATATGTTTGATAATAATTGCAAAATAGATACGTTTTAGTAAATTGAATATAAAAAGGTGAATAACATGACACTGAATTATAAATTTTACATTGATATTGGCCAAAATCATTATCAATCACTTAATAAAAAATAAAAATAGAAATATTTAATATTATATCATATAAAATGAACTTGACTAGTCAATTTTAAAAACATTTTTTTTTTCAATTTATGCTAGTTTTGAGTTATATTTTTTAAATATATTAAATAATTGTTATAGATAAAATTCATGATCATAGTCATTTGTGATATCACAATTATTTGTGTTGTTGAAATACATATTATTTTAGTGTAATTATGAGAATATCTGACTTTCAAATATAGATTGTAGTTAAAAAAAATTCATAAGTTTTAGTGGTACTATAATAATAAAAAATATTAATTAAGAAAATGTGATATTATTGTTCTTTAAACAAATGATAAACTCCAACAAAACTATGAAATATCAATTAAGAAATTCTTTAAAAATAGATTTAAAGGAAGTTATTAAACAAATAATATTTGTAAAAAAAATCAAATTTGATTCAATTGAACACCAATTTATTGTAAACAAGTTATTATACAACATTCCAATAATTTAACAAGTGAATATTATCTATTTGTAAAAACATTGTACACTCACAAACAAGAATACTAAAAAACAAACACACAACAAAGAAAAACATAACATAAAATAAAGATAAGAATATTTAATTATAGGTGTAACGAGTTATAGAGTAACTTCAAATTGCATATTATTTATATTATTCCATTTCTACAGATTTCTAATATATTATTAAAATGTATATTCAAAGATTGTGCTCACAAAAAAATCCATTATAGTGATTTTTGATGTTATAATTATTTGTATTATTGATATATTATTTAAAGCAATTATAAAGACTTTTAAATTTTTAAAATTTATATGGAATGACCATGCTTATGAAATAAAAAATCATGGTTGTATGATATCATCATAGTTTTTATAGTTTTAAAATTATTCAAGAAAAAATGATTTTATATAATTAAAAATGTAACAAATCATAAATTCCAACAACTTTATCACATAAAATTTCATTAGCATTAATTATAACCTTACAACCATTAAATTTAAAAAAAATCCAAATTATTGCCACAAAATATTGAATTTATTATTACATTCCACAACACAAAATATAAGTTTGTTTTAACAAACAAATAAAGGCATAACTGAAAACAAGAATCCTCAAGTAACTGTAACCACTAAAGGCATTCTTCATAGATAGCCATGGGTATAGCTATCTTGAAGAGGCTTGAGAGGGGGTAAGCCCCCTCTTTAAAAAGAAAGGAAATACTGATTTCATTGATATGGTGTTTGAGTGTTTACAAATAATGATGTAATTTACAAAGAAAAGATAATAATAATTGAATCATCTTCATCCTCCATTAACATTGTCAACACATTTCAAAAATTTGAATCAATAATTGTGTAGTATGATAATTAGAAAACATTTTATTATTTTAATTTAAAAAAAATTAAAATAAGAAAAACAACACCAACAATGCTAATAAATGATTAACCACAGTGAGGTGAAAAACAAAACAACCAAAATTCTACTTCTTAATATTTAAATAATAATAACAATAACCATAACAAGAATCTAAATGACCAGGGATGGCAAATGATTCTAAGAATCAAATAAACCCCACCATTATATCATATTACTGAAAGTACTTCTGTGTTTGCTGGCTGGGTGAAGGAAGCAACGGATTCCAATTCCTTTCACTCCAAGTAGAGGCGAACCCACCCAAATATCGGTTATCAAGTCCTGAACAATTGTCAGCAAACATTGAACCGTATTATGGCTTTGCATATCTAGAGGGGTGTGTTTGAATTTGAAATAATTTGGAGAACGTTCATCTCTCTCGCCCGCCCTTTGCCTCCTTTCATCTCTCTCTCTCTCTCCCCCTCCCCCTCAGCCTCCTCCCTATCTCTCCTCTCTCTTTGCCTCACACCCTGCCACTCTCTCTCTCTTAAACCCTCCCTCCCTCTCTCTCTCTCTCTATCTCCCACCCTCCCTCTCTCCATCTCTCTCGCTCTCCCTCCCTCCATCTCTACCTCCCTCCTCCTTTCCTCTCTCTCTCTCTCTCTCACTCCCTCTATCCATCCCTCTCTCCCGCCCTCACTATCTCTCTCTCTCTCTTTGCCTCCTTTCCTTTCTCTCTCTTTCTCCCCCTCACCCTCTTCCCTCTCTCTCCTCTCTCTCACTCCCTCTGTTTCTCCTTCCCTGTCTCTCCCTCTCTCTCTCTATCTATCTCTCTCTTCGAATCCTCCTTTCCTCTCTGCCTCTCTCACCTTCCCTTTGCCTCCTCCTTTCCTCTCTCTCTCTCTCTCCCTCCCTTCACCTCCTCCTTTGCTCTCTCTCTCTCTCTCCCCCTCACCCTCTTCCCTCTCTCTCTCCTCTCTCTTTTCCTCACACCCTCCCACTCTCTATCTCTCACTCCCTTGCCTCCTTCCTCCCTCTATCTTTATCTATCTACCCTTTCCTCCCTCCCACTCCTCTCTCTCTCCTTCCCTCCCACTCTCTCTCTCTCTCTCTCTCTCTCTCTCTCTCTCTCTCCTTCTATTACTCCCACTCTCTCTCTCTCACTCTCTATATGTCTTTCTCCCTCCTCCTCTCCTATCTCTCTCTTTCTCTCCCCCTCTCCCTCTTCCCTCTCTCTCTCCTCTCTATCACTCCCTCCATCTCTCCTTCCCTCTCTCTCACTCTCTCTCACTCCTATCTCCTCTCTCTCTCCCCCTCACCCTCTTCCCTCCCTCGCTTCCTCTCACGCCCCATCCCTCCCTCTCCCGGCCCCTCCCTCCCTCTCTCTCCAACCCCCTCCCTCCCTCTCTCTCTCTATCTCTCTACCCATCTCTCACTCCCTCCCACTCCCTCTATCACTCTCTCTCCCACTCTCTCTCTCCCTCTATCACTCCCCCTATCTCCCTCTCACCCTCCATTACTCTCTCTCTCTCTATATGTCTCTCTCTCTACCATTCTCCCTCTCCTACTATCCTTAACTATCTCAATTCATCCTTCAAAACAACCCTCTCGAGCTTGGTATGTCTTTCTATCCCTCCCCTTCTCTCTCCCCTCACTCTCCCTTTTCTCTTTTAGTCGTCTTTTAGTCTCCCCTTTTCTCACCCTTGCCTCTCTCCTCCAATTGCCTCTCTCCTTTAATGAAAATTTTGATTGCTTACAAAAAAAGGAAAAAAAAAAGTATACTCGTGAATGCTTTCTAAGTGTTATACATTGTACATCATTTTAAAAGTATAACCATGATTTTTTTTGTAACGATTATTCATTGTCGATAGTTTTTTAACAAGTATTGTCAACATATAATTATTTCAAAAATATACATATGAAACTATTATAAAATATTAAAAATAAATCACAAATAACTAAAATTATACTAATGGCCATGATAATATCATACATAATCTTTTGGAAGAACCATAATTCAAGATAGATTTAAAAACAAGATGTTTTGGCAACTTCCTTTAATTAATATATATTTCAAAAAAATAATTTGTTATTGTTCTTATTATTATCCAATTTCAATGTATGAGAACCCCTTGTTTGTGGGACAAGGGACCCAACTCTGCGTAGCAATTTGCCTGCTAAGTCTATGGAAGAATACATACTCTACTAGCCTCTGGTTTTGAACATGTGACCTCTTAGGAGGAAACACATGCTCTTAACCATTAGGCCCACTCAAGTTGTATGCTTCACAAAATAATAATAAATAATAACATCATAGGTATGTGTAGCTATGTTATACCAAGAACGAGTCATGTAAACAAGGCATACAATACCTATAATATGTATCAATGCTTGATACGTGGAATCATATATGTTAGATGGAATGTTATCTATATATATATATAATTTACAATGGATGATTGCAAAGGTTATATGTATCAAATGGATAAGAGAAAAATAAAACCATTATTTAATGAAGACATAGTGAATGTGACATATTCTAAGGATCTCTAATTAATTTCTTGACGAGTAAATAGATACGTGACACTTTATTTCCTTATATATGTGAGAAAAAGAGATGAAAGTTAAGAGATATTTAATCCTTAAAGAGTTAATAGCAAGACGAGTAAGAAAAAGTTTTTTTGCACGCTATTGGATGTGAACATGGGTATGGCTAACCTCTCATAACTTGGAATTCTCCATGGATGGAACAATACGATGAGGATATGCCTCAACACATCAGGCTCCAAATTTCTACCATGGAAGCTTAGGATGTCATAAATACTAGCTATGGGCATTGGATTATAAGGAATTTGATGGGTGATCATTTGATGGACCATGAAGTTGTCCTACAACTTATCAAAGGAAGAGTAGTGAATATGAAGTCCCATTGAGCTCACCATATTTTATATTTGAGAGCCCTCACTAGAGACATGGTAATTAAATTCCAACCTCATCCTCCTCCGCTACTCTCACCCATTGTGTCATTATTATCAAATTTCTTAGAACCTTGTGTTTTGGCTTCTAAACCTCCCATCACTTAGATTTATGGACCTCAGAAATCAA
The DNA here is from genome assembly GCA_000404065.3 of Pinus taeda. NCBI lineage: Eukaryota > Viridiplantae > Streptophyta > Pinopsida > Pinales > Pinaceae > Pinus > Pinus taeda. The sequence continues at coordinate 11,132 of APFE030693627.1, forward strand.
AGGATGAAGAACCAGGTGATCCGGGGGAGAATGAAAACACATGAGTTTAAGTGGAGGAAGTTTAAATTGTGACCAATGAAACCACTTCGATATCCACCAAGAAAGTGGAGAATTCATAAAAATCAGTGACACCAGCCTATATGGTGTGTTCATAAGGTGGGTGTTCCCTCCTTGGATTCCAAAAAGCCATCATGATGACCCTTTTAAGTGTGTTTTCAAGGATGACCAGGCTCACAACCAAGTCATAGGGGATGATCAGGCTCACCAAAAAGACCTATGGAAGGCTTTCTATTTTTTTACTCTATCAATATTTTCATATTATCTATTGATATCTATGTTGTGCTTCTCAAAATATTCTATACTCAAAAACTGTCCTCAAACCTATGAGGAGGACCATCTAGATTCCCCCTCAAGGTTTAATGGTCTCTACTAGTTTGTGCCATGCTAGTATGGTTTTAGCATCTCGAATGTACTCTGCTCAAACAAAGTTTGTAGATGTTCACCTCTACTTGTATTCTATGTAAGCTTGTGGAAATATAATGAAAATTGTGCTTAATTACCAGAAAAAATTATGATCTGCTTGTATGTTATGTAAGTTTATGAAAATATAATGAAAATTTTGCTTACTTACAAAAATAAATTATAACCATGAATTGTTTGTAACTGCAATTATTCATTGTATATATTTATTTAACTAGTACTATAATCCAATATAGATTTTAAAAATATAAATATGACACTATCATAACACCTCCAACTAGTATTTTTCTAAATTTGTAACTTATTTTGATAGGTGGTTGGGAGTCTAGTTGTGTTCCCTATATGTGTCAGAAAAATAGATGTAAGCGGAGTGATCTTTAATCCTTGAAGTGTCATGAGTAAGAGGAGTAAGAAGAAACTTTCTACACACTTAAGTCTTGTTAGGACAATTGATTATCAACATAGATTCCCCATAAACTTGTAATTGTTTACTTTCTTTATCCATGACATGTAGTAATAAATGTTTGCAAGAAATATGTTCCAAATATTTGTTTGTCCCTAGTGCAAACCATATTTTGACATGGAAGAAATCAGATTATGACAGAGAGGATGAATTTTCCTCCTGTCCTTTGTCCCAATAAACAAGAAGCTCCACCAATGTGGACCCATGGCTAGGATCGATCAAGTGATTCTTCTACAATAACTCTTCAGGTAGAAACACCTTTATCCTATACAAAGTGACTAAGAATAATAACTGATTTTGCTACTACATGATCAAGAGATGATGGGTTGCCTTGAAAATGGACTTGTTTCATGTCAACCACACCCCTAAACAAAATCTCAAAGGGGGTGCCTTGAAAGAACAAAAACTGGGATTTGAAAGTCACCACCTCAAAGATTCTTCCAATGATGATCCTTTGCATGGACTAAACCCCACACCCCCTACAAAATATCAAAGGGGGTGCCTTGAAAGAACAAAAACTGGGATATGAAAGCTACCACCTCCAAGATTCATCCAATGATGCTCCTTTGCATGTGAAATTGGAAAAACCAACACGTTGGGGCACAATATGCCTGCTGGTGTTTTACAATGGCTTATGATGCAATTTGCGCCCCAATGGGCAGGAGTGAGGACTACTGGAATCAATTTACTTCAAACCTAGTTTAGTTTTTCCGACTACTGGAATCGATTTACTTCAAACCCATGGGATTTCGGTGAACGACTTCTGCAATCCATTTAATTCAGACGCATGGGATTCCAGTGAATTCCTGTCTGTCATCATATCCATCTCATTTAAGCTATCAGGCATCATTAAAGCAGCAACTGACAACCCACAATGCGATCATTATATGCTAACAGTTGTACACATGCGGACGTGGTCATGACAAAAAAGGCTGAGAAAAGGATTGATAACAGAAAAAAGCGACCATAGAATAGAGTACAGGTAGGTGATCCTTTCTAAAAATAAACTTTCTAAAAATAAAAAAATATACTAAAGAGGAGATCATTAGCAGGTGACTCTTTCTAAAAATGAAAATTACTCAGAAAGGTTCAACCACAATAAAATCGAGAAGCTAAAAGCCTAACAGTTTCAAGAGGATTTGAAAAATTTAAGAAACCTCCATATAATTTCGTTGTTAAATATGGCAAGAGGAGGCACATATATTTTTGTTCAAAGATCAATTTTGTGATATGCAGCTACTTAGATGAGGGGTGGATATTTGATCTTTGACGGGCTGAGTCCGTTGGATATCAGATATTTGTGGCAAAGCAGCTGGACATGTGTGGAATAGGAATTTATTGGATATTTGATATTTGTATAGGAGTAGTTGTATTTATTGGATATTTCCTATTTGTGGCAAAGCAGCTCGATATGTGTGGAATAGGAGTGGTTGTATGTATGCTTAGATGAACAAACTTGAGATGTGTGAAAGATGAGCGCGAGTAGGGTGGAGGAGATTTTTGGGTTTTCAGATCCCAGTATACATCTATTTTTGTTTTCTCTTTTGTTGTGTCAAGCATGGCCATGCTTACCTGTTTTGATAATTGTTGTCCAGTATGTGCTTCTTTTTTCTTCTTCATTTGTTTTATATTTTGATTTATTTTATTAACCTCTTGTTCTAAAACGGTGGGAGCAGGAAGTGAAGATAAATTTGAAGTGCAAATGGAACGGAGGAATAGCTTTATCTGTATTTCACAGTCAAAATTAAGAAATCAGCACAAGAGGTATTTCCTGTTGTATTTGTTAGAAACTTAAATTTATAGATAGAAATATAAATAATAGATAATTGAATTACACTTAATGTGTATTTTAGAATGATTTAGTGGTTTACTGAGAGAAAAAAAGTAAACAAAAAAAGGTAAATATTACATACTTATCAAAAAATTACTTCACATGTATACCTTCCTGGGTTCGGGAGGACAGAATCCTGATGTTGAATAAACCACCTTCGTCGGATCAGCCCAATTTGTTTTACTATACAAATTTATGTGATCATGTTCAATTTTGTAAGCGAAACATTGTATTAATATGTCTCTATTTTTGTTTCTTTAAGGTCCGAGAGAGACATGTGACTTTGACTTTGACGGCTTGGAGAGAGCTAATTAGGCTCCTGCAATCTACCTATCCTCGAGGTTGTGAAGGAGTTAAATCTACTATAAGCAAGTATCACTCATGCATGGCAGGTAATAGCTGCAGGCGCAGAGACTATCTGGAGAGTAACGTTGAATGGATGGATTCAATGTTGCAGAAGTGGGGAGGCCAATGGTGGTGTTGACGAATCCAGGCTTGAATTTAATGGGTTGGTACAATTCATTTATATTTGAGGCATTTAATAAATAGATTTCACTTTAATCTTAAAATCCTTGGTTCAAATACTTTTTTCTATTAGTCAAGAGATTATTTTACACAATCCTAAAACTTAGTTCAAAATTTTTTTCCATGCTTTTGGAAACACTCATCAGTTGTATTTTTAGTTTTAGTCTCAATATGCAAAGAATGTAATGGCGTTCAATGTTTGCTTAGAATCATGGAGGGTTCCTAACATATGTTTACATGTTTGATTGGAGTCTTTGTTCGCATTTGTTGGGTAAGTCATAAGAAATGAGGTCCGAAGGGATTGGAATCTGCCATTTCGGAGGAGAAAGGTTAGGGTTCATTTGATTTTATGTTTTTCATTTATAATATCCAATATTTATAATATACCTTTCTATTTTTAGAGGGACAGAGATGGAAATTGAAGTAGATACAACCTGTGATTTTTTTTGACTTTCTTTTTTAAATTATATTATTAATTTAAACACTTAAATAGTACATTAATAATAATAATAAAGTTAGTATTTATTTTTAGGGAAAGGGTTTAAAAAATCCCTTCTCAAGTCCTCAAAGATACCCATGGCCATGGTTATCGCTCAGGAACGCTTACAATTATGGTTTCTTGTGAGAATTAATTTTTTTGCCACTTATGTTTTATTTTATTTTAGTTTTTCAACCAACTTATATATAATGATGTCGAATGTAAAAATAATTTTAAAATAACAATAAATTTTTTGAATAAATTGATATTAGTTGTTAGGTTAATATGTATTTTTTTAATATTTAATGGTTGTAAGTTTATAATTAATGTTAATAAAATTTTATAATATAGAATCATTCAAGTTTATTGTTTGTTAATTTTATTTTTGAATAAAATAAATTTTTCATGAATATTTTTATTCATTATATTTAAAATTATAAATACTATGACATTATCGCAAATAATTACCATCTTGAATTTTTTTTTGTAATCATCACCTTTCAATAGAGAATTAAAAAATCACATGTTTTTATAGTTGCTTTTAATTAATATTTCAACAATGCAAATAATTATAACTATAATATCACAAATTATTATGATTATAATTTTTTTTTGTAACCCGAATAATTACATATACATTTACAAAATATATCACAAATTTTTTATAGTAAGATCCAACATAAATAAATAAATATGCAATTTTAAAAATAACTTATAATTAGTCATAAGTAGAATTTTAAATGTTTCTATTTTTATTTTATTTTTTATGTTATTTAATTTGTTTGTTGTAATTCTATTTGTGTTTGTTTGTTTGTGTTCTTGTTGGTGTGGGTGTATAATTTTACACATACATAACATCACAATTTAAATGAGTTGAATGTCCATATATTATTTTGTTTATATTAAAATTATTGTCCAATTTAATGATGATTTATTCGCTTTTGCAAATATTACTAATTCAATAAGTGCTTTTAAATTTATTTGTAATGTATTTTTATAATATTGAATTGTTGGATATTATAATTTGGTTAAAAGAATATTATATCTTCTTTTTAATGAACATTTGTAATTTATTGTAACATCATAAATAACTAATCATTTTTTTTAACCATTATTATTGATGATATAAATGGAAGTGACAAACTTTCATAATTAACTTAAAATATTCTCTCTCTCTCTCTATCTATCTATCTATATATATATAAAACTAACTATGGTCGTAACTTCTTCTTTTTTGCAAGATTAATTGTTCAATATTTTTCAAAAATATATTAGAAAATCCTCATCATAAATTGAAAAAAATACATGTTTTAGAAATTAATTAGGTAGGTTGATAACTGATGTTTGAATTTTAAATAGGAGTTGTTTTTAGTGTGAATTTTTAGACGCCTTTTAAATAGGAGTTGTTTTTAGTGTGACTTTTTAGACTTTCTGGTGCTAGAATACCGTGGAAAATTTTGACATGAAATCTTAATTTGTGTTATTTAAACTAGTTTTTTGAAGCCACCGAGAAAACCAAACCCCTAGATTTAATATAGGAAATATTTTTTTTTTCTTTTCCAAAATATTATCAATCAAAATATATTTCAAAAATACCATGTTGAATCTTCATATTTTATTTTACATTTATGGTGCATCTTCTGGCTCGTCCTCAATGATAAGACAACCATAAGAACGCAACAATTGCTATGCTTGTGCTCTATTAGCTCCTCCACTCACTCAACATTTTAGTTTCATATCGTCAGTCATGATTGAAGGGGAAAGTACTAGGGGAAGTACGTGGGATTGAAAGGAAGTCTATGCCATCTTGGGAGCTAGTTCGGGAATAGGATAGTGTGATAGGAGAGAAGGAGATGTTGAATGAGTGGATAAGGTCCAGTAGAGATTAGTGGAGACTACTAATTCATTAGAATTAACATCCTTCCTTATGGAATCTTATTTGGCTTGTTGTTTCTTCCATAACTGTCTCGCTAGTAAACTTTTGAGGCCCAATGCCCATCACCTAGGCACCTTAATTCATCATCTTCCATGGAGGATACATTGTGTGGTATACTTTCATGAATATTTGGGATGAAGAGATTAGACATTTTGTCAAATTCTACATCATGGGGATGACACTCACTACCACATCCATCACCTCCATTAATTACACATCTACTCTCCTAAACCATAGTAGTAGGTGGGAGAATGAGGATGAGGAATTTAGAATCACTGAGGGAATGGTAGCTTTTATTTAGGAAGGAAATAAGAGTATGAAAAGGTGAGTGATGAAGCATGAGAAAGTTGGGTGACAAAAGAGCCAAGAAATATTTAGACAAAAAAAATGTTTTCCATCGCCAAGTAGGTTAATGAGGCATTAGTGTTAAGTACAAGGAGATCACACAGAGGATATGGAGCAGTGGATCAAGCATCATGAAAATTGATGGATTAGCTGACTGAGTGGGCATATTAAACGTGGATGAGAGCCACTGTCTATGTGAATGCATGCTGATGGTAAATGCATTCAGGAAAACCATCCATTGCCAGGCAAATTAGTGGGGAATTTTATATCAAATTAACATTTATAGAGAGAAAAAAATTGAATGTAAAATATTTTTTAGTGTGTTCAAAATTATTTTCCACTCAATAATATCATGCACATGCTAAATTTATTTAATACGTAATAAAATTTCATACCAAACATTTAGAAAATATTGATGGCAAGAAGAAATTTATTGTAAAAATAAATAAATAAAGCCAAGGATATTTCTCATTTAATTAATTTGTGCTTTCTAATTCAATGACATCATGGAGATGTATAATTCCTTTAGTATTTGATACGACTTAGGATTTAAAATACTTAAAAAAAGGGAAGATTGACAACTATGTATTTAGTAAATAAAAGAATTGAAAAAATAATAACTAATGATTCAAAACTTTTAATGGTGTCTACCTTAAAAAGAAGGAGATGTGTAATTTTTTCCTTATTTATCTTGGAGTTGAAATATGGCATGAATGTGTGTGTCTGTGTCTATGTTGTAGTAGTATACATAAATATTCCAATTTCAATTATCTATATACTATATTGGTAAATGAAAAGGTAAATTATGATTAAAAAATTTTAGTGGTTCGTAACTCAAAATGAAAGAGATATCTAGTTCTTTTTTCATTTAGTTGGTATTTGACACATGAAATATATATATATATTATTATAAAACTAAGATAACATGAAGGTTAAATTTTTCCTTGATCAACATGGGGGATAGATGGGGAGAGGGTCCATAGACAAGTGGCATAGGATAACCAAGCCTATGTATGCTAATTCAAGTGGTTCCTTTAGAGTGAAAGGATAATGTAAGCTAGAGGGGCTTGTGCTTTGGTTGCTATGGTGTGCTAACTTACACAGTTTGGCACCTCGGTGAGTGGAAAGGTGGTGAGTATCATTTGGATCGCGAGAAGTGGTGAGGACAAGAGCACTACTAAATTTTCTTGCTGCAAGAGTTAAAATGGGATGGCTTTATTATCTTCCTTGTCTAGTAATAAATATGGTTGTACCTATAGGACCTAGGAGTTCCTTTGTAAATGGAATTTTTGATGAGGTGGTCATCTTTTCTTTTTGGGTTTCCTCATGTTTATGATCTCAAGAATATGTCATGGTCCCTATCGTCTTTAGTGGTATTTGTTGCATGCCTCTATCTCTAGATTTCCTTGCGGTTGAGATTGGTAGTTTGAGGTCTCAGGCTCACTACCTCTATCCTTGGTTTCCTGGGGTACACTATTCAAGAGGAAATCTTGTAATGATGGGGTTTCTTGTTTAGTAATATTGGTGGAAGAATATGTAATTTTTGACAATTTTTATCTTGTTGAGTTTTGAAGTGGGACTCCATTACCAAGATACAACAGTTACCAAGCTACAACAACATGGGGTTCGATTCCCCGCATCCTACAAATTATCTGGATATCTAGGGTTTCGATATCTCTTTTTTATCTACAATGTTTGGTTTCTTTAGACAAATACTTTAAAACGTATGTAGTTTTGTGGCCGGTTACAGTGAAATTCAAATCTATGTTTTGGTTTTCTACATTTCTTTCATTTTTTGCTTCAAAATATCAACTAACATTAATTCGTTCATCAATGTATGTTGCCTTATAATTTCTCTCCTTCCATGCGAGAGATTTGAACTCGGTGCCAATGGTACATGGTTTGGGGTTTACGCACTCATTCCAAGCTTTGGAAGACCTAAATGATCAAGTGAGACTTTGGAATGAGTTATGATACCTGGTCCATGAACATACAACATCAAATCCGTCCAAAGTATCTCATAATCTAAATGTCTAAATGAGAAAAGTAAATGACTTTCATAGTTTAAGAACAAAGCTAGTTTACGTAGTCATTAATCCTTTGACAATGAACTGGAGGATCCAATTTTAGAATTCCGCAACTCAATTCATTTCCTTACACCAGTAGAAAAATGGATTTTTTTCATTTGGAAAAACATTTCATTCCCTTTGACAATGAACTTGAGAATCCGTTTTTTAGAATTCTGCAACTAAATTCATTTCCTTATGCCAACAGAAAAAGGATTTGTTGTCATTTATGCTTCGCTCTTAGCTATCCAGCATATTTTTTCGATGCAACTTGCTTCCTCTGAGCTGGGGACCATATCTTGCTTGTGCCCAAATTGGTCTTGCAATAAAAAAAACCAACTACATTAAAACCTAGTAACCATATCAAGATTTTTGCATAAAAATCAATTGAAATTAACTCCCAAAGTTGAAGAGGTGGCAAGGATTAATGTTGAATAGAGGCCTTATGCTTTCACCCTTTTAATATTTCTAGGTCTATTTAATGTTGAATCTTTGGTGAGGTGTGCATCATCAAACAGAACATAGGAAGAGAAAAAATGCAGTATGTATGAAGGCAAATTTTCCCATGCCCAAATTTGATGTTTAAGCATTAGGTGCCAGCGGATTATGATGCGCTGAATTTTGGAATGTTCACATTTGATCATGTGAGCACATTTTAAAATTTTCCCAGACTACATTCGATATCCAAATGTGTATATCCTTCATTTTATGTTAATCATTGCTTTACATTTTGTTTCACTCTTTATGTGCTCAATCCTTTGAAGTGTTTAGAATAAGTTTTATAATATAACATATTTATATATACTATATGGGCTTTATTTTTGCAAGGGAAAAAATGAAATATACACTTGAAATTAGATAAACTATAATTGTATTTATATATACAATATAAGCTTTATTAGTTCCTTATTTTCTCATTTTTTTATATGGTCCTAAAACCTTTTCCATGTCATGTTAAAATGCAAAAAAAAAATAGGAATAGATGAAAAAGAAAAAAAATTAGGAATAGATGAAAAGGAAACTTGATTATATTATCCCCAAATAGAAATGGAATGATTCATATTTAGGTGGCCTATTCTATGAGAGTAATTTTTAGTTTGATGAATATGTCGACAAGTGAGAAGAAAAAGAAAAAAGAATATATATCTATATGTATACACATAGATAAATATAAAAAGTATGTAATATAGTTATAATAGTAAAATTCATGGTTATGAAATTATATTATAATGGATTGGCACTTTAATGAGGTTAGGAGATGGAGAGAAAGTCTAGATTAGCACCAAACTACTCATCATAAATCAACTATTTAGATTCATTGAGGGCTTTCTTTCACTAGAGTTCAAGACAAGTGATACTATTAGTTTAATAAAAGAAGTTTCTTGCCACTATGCAAGAATATAACAAAACAAGAGTTCTGGAGATAGGTAAGCACAACAACATATGCGTGAACACAAGTAACATATTGACATGTAGTTGAGGTGAGGTGGATGGATGACATGGAACTCTAGCTTAGCTTGAGTGACATTACTAGAATTTTCTAAATTTGATTTCAAGAAAAGGAATGTTGATTTCATAAGGGGAAAAAAGGGGAATAATATTATTTTACCATCAACAAAGAACACAATGGTTCCAATGAAAACACTATGAGCTCATCTAACACATTCCCAACATTGTACAATGATCTCTAGGTCAACAAATATTTCAACTAAAAATCCATGTAGTCTCTTTCACCATTCTCTATCCTTTTAAAACAATGACTAAGTATATGAGGTCAAACCCTCTACCCCATGAGCTTGTAATTTTTGAAATATTTGAGGCTTAGACAAATATCTCTCATAAACTATTGCAAATTTGATTTATTTCAAATCAAAGAAGGAACATCTAGAAATTGATTCTTTCCTCGTGTGTAACAAACTGGTTTGGAGTTTCTTACCATTCCCAAACATATGATTTCCCTAAATTTATTTCTTGGTGTCCGATGTCAAATGTATCCACCATTAAACACATAATATCTAGATAAGGTCACATCGTGGTCCATATTCCACCTAAATTTATTTCTTGGTGTGGGATGTTAAGTATATCTGACAATCTAGACACCATATGTAGAGAAGGTCACATTGTCCTCCAAATTTCAACTTTGTATTTGTAACATGTTATGCCTACTACCTATCAAAGAATTTCACACTCTCACTAAATATAATGCAATTCAATTATATACAGAGTTACCAAATGCTGAAAACAAGGCCATGCTAATGATGGAAATGCTATGAATCAAAGTGTTTAGGGAATTTCCAGTACCATTCTTCCTATAAGAAAGAACAAAGTGAATTATGAGCTAGCTATATATATCGCACATACTATTAATTTTCAATTTCCTAATTTTAGAGAAACAAGATATTTCCAATATCCATCCTTTTTGGTATATCTCCCATTATTCTCCCAATTTACCAAATTTTCTAATTGGAAATTGTAAGTCTAGATTTTTGAAGACATGAAGGTTTAGTGGTTTAGTGAATCACTATAACCACGAAGAGGATGAACAATGAAGGATTTTTTTAATACCTTACTCACTTCAAGTCTATAACTTTTTTTTCATACTTGATGAGCTCCTCCCAAAGAGTTTTCCAAAAATTATATATATCTTGTAGCTAAGTCCTAAAAATATTATAGAGAAATCAGAATATTGGAAATGCCTCCCTACAAATTTCCAATTTTCTTGACAAGAAATCTTTTCATATTGGAGTATATATTCTCCAAATTGTTGCATTTTGTTCCAAGAAAATAAGAGGTAAATTTCAAGCTCAAATAGTTTATGGGCTAAGGCATGTTTATTTTAATCACCAAAAATGCATTTAATGTGGTGGGCCAAATGTTAGACTCTACAAACTTCCCCAGAGGAAAATTTGTGCTTATGATCCCCACCACATAATCTTATATAAAATATAAAAGTACCAATAAACCCCATATCCACATGCAATGACCAAACATAAAAAGTTGACAAATATAGATTCATGGATAGAAGAAAACATTCATATAATAAAATCAATATATAAAAACAAGATATATCCATTAGTACTCCTCTACCTAAGAAGAAAGATGAAAAATTAGGAGAAACAAAGAATCAAAGAAATGAATCAAATACCCAATGTGCCAAAACACCTAGGAGTGAAGAGGTAGAGATAAAATTTTATTCAAAAGAGATTTCAAATAAACCACTTTGGGGAAGAAGTTTCAAAAGAACCTCACTTTTAGTTGAAATTTATCCGATGGCGGCATCGTAACAAACCTCAAACTCCCTGGATGAATCTAATTCAACCATTCTCAAATTTGAAATTCAAATAGCTAGAGTTTGGGCGGGTGTTTTGAAAATTCAAATAAATATCGCATAAATGCATATTTCAAATCCACCACGTATTTACGACATCGAAGCACACTGACGACATTAATTACTTTGAAACGAAACACACTACCTGTATTATTGACAGTGAACCACCGGTGCTCCGGATAATATCTTTCATAGGTAAAGGTGCCATGCACTAAGCTTCCAATGATTGGGTTAGTGCATGGTCTTTAAGAATTGCCATTTTATATGGCTTATGATGCAATTTACACCCCAACGGGCAGGAGTGAGGACCACTGGAATCGATTTAATTCAAACCTAGTTTCATTTTTCCGACTGCTGGAATCGATTACTTCATGTGTTAGTCATGATATCCATCTCATTTAAGCTGTAACTAACAACTTATAACGTGATCATTATAGGCTAATATGCAGTTATACACATGCCGACGTGGCCACTACAAAAAAACTAGAAAAAAAGCGACCATAGAATGGAGAACACTACAGGTGATCCTTTCTAAAAATAAAAAATATACTAAGAAGGAGATCGTGGCCACTACAAAAAAAAGCTAGAAAAAAAGCGACCATAGAATGGAGAACACGACAGGTGATCTTTTCTAAAAATAAAAAAATATACTAAGAAGGAGATCGTGGCCACTACAAAAAAAAGCTAGAAAAAAAGCGACCATAGAATGGAGAACACGACAGGTGATCCTTTCTAAAAAATTCAGATCGTTAGCCGGTGAATATTTCTAAAATTAAAAATTACGAACAAGCTTTTAACCACAATAAAATTGAAAATCTAAAAGCCTGAAGGTTTCAAGCGGATTTGAAAATTTTAAGAAATCAATTTTGTGATATGCAGCTACTTAGATGAGCACCTGTATCTTTGATCTTTGACACGAGCTGGGTCCGGTGTATATTTGATATTTGTGGCAGAGAGGCCGGACATAAGTGGAATAGGAGTAGTGGTATGTATGATTGGATTAATAGGCATGAAAATGAGCGGTCAGCAGGGTCGGTCGAGGAGATTTTTGGGTTTTTAGATCAGACTAGGTTTTTGTTTAGTTTTCTCTTTTCTTGCGTCAAGCATGGCCATTCTTACCAAGGGTTTGCTTGTTTTCTCTTCTTCATTTGTTTTGTATTTTGATTTATTTTAGTAGTGTCTGGTTTTGAGAGGGTGGGATAGAAAGTGAAGATAAATATGAAGTAATAATGGAACGAAGGAATGGGTTTATAAGCATTTTGTAGTAAGAATTAAGAATTCGGCATGGTTATCCACGAGGTATTTCCTGTTATATTTGTTTGATACTTAGATTTATGGATAAAAATTTAAATTATAGTTAATTATATTACAGTTAATGTGTATTTTAGAATGATTTACTGTTTACCCATAGCAAAAAAGTAAACAAAAAAGGTAAATATTACATACTAATTATTTCACATGTATACATTCTAGGGCTTGGGAAGACCGAATCCTGTTGTTGAATATACCACCTTCTTGGGATAAGCCCAATTTGTTTTAGTATAAAAATTTATATGACCATCTTGAATTTTGTAAGGAAAACATTCTATTAATATGTCTATATTTTTTTGTTTCTTTAAGGTCCAAGAGAAACGTGGCTTTGGTGGCATGGAGATAGCCAATTAGGCTCCTTCAATCAACCTATCCTCAGAGTCTAGGCAACTATCACACATGCATGGCAGGGAATAGCTTCAGAGTCCTAAAAGTAGAGTAACCCTCAATGCATGTAAGGCAGGGACTAGTGGGAGAGTAACGTTGAATGGATAGATGGAATGTTGCAGAAGTGGGAAGACTAATGGTGATGTTGAGGGATCTAGACTTGAATCCAATAAGTTGGTAAAATCCATTGATATTTGAGGCATTTAATAAATAGATTTCACTTTAATTTTAAAATCCTTGGCTCAGATAATTTTTTCTATCAATCATCAGAATACTTTTACACAATCCTAAATACTTTTGGCATAATTTTAGAAATGTTCAACAATTACATATATATGTATTTTTATTTTTAGTCTCAATGTGCAAAAAATTTAATGGTGTTCAATGTTTACTGAGAATCGTGGAGGCTTCGTGGCAGATGTTCTCTGTTCGCCTTTGTTTGGTAGGTTGTAAGAAATGAAGTAGGAAGGGATTGGAATCTGGGAGAAAGGTTAGGGTTCATTTGATTTTTTTGTTCTTCTTTTTACAGTCATTTATAATATCCAGCTTTTAGGTTTTTGATATGGGTAGTGTATTTAAGATTTTTCTGAATTCTTTTTTACTTTATTTTGACGAGTGTCTCAGGGAAATTTTTCTTCATAATTTCAATTCTATTATAAATTTTATTTTTATAACATAATCTTATTTATCTATTATCATATAGGGTTAATAATATATAATATCGAGTGTTTAAGTTTTTGATAAAGGTAGTGTATTCCAAAGGTAGTGTATTCCAGATTTTTTTGAATTCTTTGTTTACTCTGTTTTGACGATTGTCTTAGATAAATTTTTCTCTTCAATTTCAATTCTACTATCATTTTTTTATAAATATAATGTTTTTTTATCTATTATGATCATGTAATGTTAATAATATAACTTTATGATTTTAAATATGTTTACAGGACCGAGATGGAAAATGTAGACACAACATGTAATTTTTTTTGTTTTTAATTATATTATTATTTGTAAACTCTCAAATATTACATTAATATTTATTTTTAAAGAAGGGATTTGTAAACATTTTTTCAAGTTCTCAAAGATACCTATGGCCATTGTTATTTCTGAAAAATGCTTATGATTATGGTTATTTTTGAGAAATATTTTTTTTACTGGTTATGTTTTCTTATTTTATTTTTTTGAACTAATTCACATATTGTTTATTTTATTTTATTTTTGTTAACGAATTTATATATTATGTCATGGAATGTAAAAATAATTTTAAAATAACAACATTTTTTTTTAAATAAATTGATATTAGTTGTTAAGTTAATATGTATTTGAACAATCAATGTTTATAACTAATGTTAATAAAGCTTTATGGTATGGAATTGTTGAAGTTTACTATTTCTTAATTTTTTTCAAGTAAAATTAAATTTTCATGAACATTTTTAATCATTATATTTTAAAACTATAAATAGGATGACATTATCACAAATAATTATAACCATAGATTTCTTTGTAAGGATCACCCTTTAATATACAATTAAAAAATCACATTTTTATAGTTCTTTTTAATTAATATTTCAACTATACAAATAATTATAACATCACAAATGATTATGGCTATGATTCTTTTTAAGCACAATAATTTCATACACATTTACAAAATATATCACAAAGCTCTTATAATAAAATACAAAAGAAATAAACATACCATTTAAAAATTAATTTATAATTAGTTACAAGTAGAATTTAAATGTTTGTATTTTTTATTTTATTTTTTATGTTATGCAATGTGTTTGTTGTAAGAAATTTGTTTGTTTGTTTGTGTGTATATAGTGATTTTACACATACATAACTTCACAATTTAAATGAGTTTAATATCCTATATTATCTTGTTTATATTAAAATTATTGTCTAATTTAATGATGTTTTATTTGTTTTTGCAAATATTATTAATTTAATAAGTGATTTTAAATTTGTTGTTAATGTATTTTTATAATATTTAATTATTGGATATTATAATTTGGTTAAAACAATAATATAACTTATTTTTAATGAATATTTTTAATCTATTATAACATTATAAATACCTATGATTTTTTTGTAGACATCACTATTGAATATATATATCTCTATAAACTATGATTTTCTTTTTAAGCACTCTTGTGGAATGTATATTTTAGTATCACAATTTGTCATACTTACATTAAAGAAATATATATTTCAACAATAAAAATAATTATAACATCACAACATACTATATCATAAAAAAATTTGCAAGAACAATTATTCAATATATTTAAAGAATATATTACAAAACTCTCATCATAAATAAAAAGAAATATATGACAAAGAAATTAATTAGTCAACCTGATATTTTATGCCACCATTTTAAATATGTTTCGCAATTAATTATGCGTTTTATAAAGATTTTATACAATATCTCAAAAATTACACATAAAATAAGTTGAATAAGTAAAATGTTTTATAATATTTAAAAGCTATATTATAAATCTCTTGCCACAAACTGAAAGAAATATATGTTTTAGATAATATTTTTTCCACTTCATGTTTTACAATAAAGTTTTAGATATTTTTTTTCAATTATTACTATGTGTTTTTATAATGACTTTATACAATATCATCTACAAAAATTACACATCAAATAAATTGAATAACTAAGTTGTACGAGCTTAAATTTATTGTATATAAACTTTTTTATTCTAAAATTGATGTTTAGTTTAATAAAAATTAATCTTATTGCAAATATTATTAATCTGATAAGTGCTTTTAAATTTATTTTTAATGTATGAGCTAATTGATATTTTTTAATATAGAATTGTTGGAATTTGATTGGTTTAAACAAAATAATTTAAAATTATTATGTTTATGAATATTTTTAATCAACATATGATGAATGACTATCAAATATTTTGTAAGAATTATTATTGAATGTATATTTGAAAGTTATAAATTTTAGCAATTTTTTTAAATTTATATAAATCAAGAATACAAATTACTATAATAAATGAATGTGATCATAATTTTTTTTTCCATAACAAATTTTTTTCAATATATTTAAGATAATATCACAAAACTCTCATCAGAAAATTCGAAGAAATCTATGTTTTAGAAGTTAGCTAGTCAAATCGATATTTTATGATAGAATTTTAAATATTTGTATTTTTATATTTTATTGTATTTGTACCATGACTTTACACAATACCATATGAAAAAATTAGACTTCAAGTAAATTGAATATTATAATTTTAACCCTTGTAGATTTAATATAGAAAAAAAAAATATTTTTTTGTAAATATTATCAATCAAGATATATTTCAAAAATACCAAGTTGAATCTTTCTTTTATTTTAGGTTTATGTTAAATTTAATAATATTAGTTTTTGGAATGATATGTTAGTATTTGTAGTATATAAGTAGAGTTTCTTATTGATATTTTAATTTATATCTATGATTTTTAACAAGTGTTATCAAACAATATACAATATACATTTTCAAAATATAAATAAATATGACACAATCATACCATTTTAAATATATATCACAAATAACTATAGGGTTTATGGTTTAGGATTTAGGGTTTAAAATGTTATAAAATTCATAGGGTTTAGGGTTTATGTTTTAGGGTTTAGAACAATTTAGTAAATGATTTTAATAAATGCTTATAAAAATTTGCAAAAAAGCTTTTTAAAATGTTATAAAATTCCTAGGGTTTAGGGGTTAAGGTTTATAACCCTTTAGTTTAGTGTTTAGGGTTTAGGATCTATGTTTTAGGGCTTGGGCTTTAGGGTTTAGGTTTTAGGGCTTAATAATGTTATAAAATGTTTAGGGTTAGCATTTTGGGTTTAGGATTTAGTGTATATAACACTTTAGTAAATGATTTTAATACACACTTAAAGTAAAGCTACAAAATGCTTGTTTAAATGCTATAAAATGCTTGGGGTTGACACTTAAGGGTTTAGAGTATATGATTTAATATTTTAGGAAATCCTTAGTTTTGTGTTTTGGGTTTATAACACTTTAATAAATTATTTTAATAAACAGGGAAAAAAGGTACAAAATACTTCTAAAAATGTTATAAAATGCTTAAGGTTTAGGGTTTAGGGTTTAAAATGTTATAAAATGGTTAAAGTTCAAGGTTTCAATTTTATAACACATTAGCAAATGATTTCAATAAACAATTAAAAAAAAAATTCTAAACACTTTTTAAAATATTATAAAATGTTTAGGGTAGGGTTTAAGGTTTAGGTTTTAGGGTTTTGGTTTTAGGAAATACGGTTTTAAATTTTATAAAAATGTTAGGGTTTAGGATTTAGGGTTTATAAGACTTTAGTAAATTCCTCTAATAAAAACTTAAAAAAAATGTTTCAAAACAATTTTTAAAATGTTATAAAATGATTAGTGTTTAGGGTTTATGGTTTAAGGTTTGCAACGCTTTAGTAAATCTTTTTAATAGAGTCTTAAAACAATTACAAAACGCTTGTTTAAATGTTATAAAATTCATAAGGTTTAATATTTAGGGTTTTGGGTTTATGGTTTATAACACTTTATTAAATTAGTTTAATAAACACTTAAACAAATGCTACAAACTCTAATTAAAATGTTATTAAATGTTTTGGCTTTAGGGTTTAGGGAATAAAATTTTATAAATTGTATAGGGTTTATAAAATGCTTATGGTTGGGGGTTTATGGTTTAGGTTTTGTAACACTTTAGTAAATTCTTTTAATAAGTAATTAAAAAAAAGTTACAAAGCACTAGTTAAAATGTTAGAAAATGGTTAAGGTTTAGGATTTAGGGTTTAGGTTTTCAAATGTTATAAAGTGCTTAGGGTTTAGGGTTTATGAAAACTTTAGTAAATGATTTAGTGCTAGACAAATTCTCTTTATGATGTTATAAAATTCTTAGTGAATAGGGCTTAGGGTTTAAAGTTTAAAATGTTATAAAATGATTCGGGTTTAGGGTTTTTAAAACTTTAGCAAATGATTTTAATAGCCACTTTAAAATGTTAGAAAACACTTGTTAAAATGTTATAAATCCTTAGAGTTTAGGGTTCAGAGTTTAAAAAGTTATAAAATGCTTAGGTTTTATGGTTTATAACACTTTAGTAATTGCTTTTAATAAACACTTAAAAAAAGTTACAAAATGCTTTTGAAAATGTTATAAGTTGCTTAGGGTTGATGGTCTAGGGTTTAAAATGTTATAAAATGTGTAGGGTTTAACGTTTAGGGTTTATAAGACTTTAATAACTAGTTTAAATAAACATTAAAATAAAGTTACAAAACCTTTGTTAAAACATTATAAAATGATTAGGGTTTAGGGTTTAGTGTTTAGGGCATAGGGTTTAGAGTTTAACACGTAGGGTTTCGAGTTTAGGGTTTATAACAATTTACTAAATTCTTTTAAGGTTTAGGGGTTTAGATTGAGGGTTTTGGGATTAGGCTTTATAAAAATTTTGTAATAGATTTTGATAAACACTTTAAAAAAGCTACAAAATGCTTTTTACATTTTTATAGAATGTTTAGAGTTTAGGGTTTAGGGTTTATAACGCTTGAGTAAATTCTTTTAATAAACACTTGAAGAAAGGAAAAGGTACAAAATTTTGTTAAAATGTTAAAAAAATCTTAGTGTTTAGTATTTAGGGTTTATGGTCTAAAATTTTATAAGATGCTTAAGATTTAGGGTTTAGGGTTTAAGGTTTATATTTTATAATGATCTAGTAACTAATTTTAATAAGAAATTAAAAAAGTGTTATGAAACACCTGTTAGAATGTTATAAAATTTGTAGGGTTTAGGGTTTTAAATGTTTCAAAATGCTTAGGGTTTAGGGTTTATAGCACTTTAGTAAATTATTTTAGTAAACACCTAAAAGAAGTTACAAAACACTTGTTAAAATGTTATAAAATTGTTAGGGTTTAGGGTTTAGAAAGTTATAAAATTCTTAGGGTTTAGGTTTTATGGTTTATACAAGTCTAGTAAATTTGTTTAATAGACAATTAAAAAAAAGTTACAAAATAATTGTTAAAATGTTATAAAACGTGTAGGGTTTGAGGTTTAAAAGGCTATAAAATGTTTCGGGTTTAGGGTTTAGTGTTTGAAATTTTAATAGATGCTTAAGGTTTAGGGTTTAAGGTTTAGGGCTTATAACACTTTAGTAATGCTTTTAATAAGCACTTGAAAAAATGTTACAAACACTTTTTAAAATATTATAAAATGCTTATCCCTTGGGGTTTAAGGTTTAGGGTTTATAAAAAATTTAGTAAATACTTGTAATAAGCACTTAAAAAAAACTTACAAAACACTTGTTAAAATTTTATAAAATGCTCAGGGTTTAGGGTTTATAACACTTTACTAAATCCTTTTAATAAACACTCCAAAAAAAGTTAGAGAACACTTGTTGAAATGTTATAAAATTCATAGGGTTTATGGTTTAGAATGTTATAAAATGATTGTTACAAAATCCACAGGGCTTAGGGTTTAGGGTTTAGGTTTTATAAGAGTTCAATAAATTCTTTTAATAAGCACTTAAAAAAAAAATGCTTGTTAAAATGTTATAAAATGCTTAGGGTGTAGGGTTTAGGTATTAGAGTTTATGTTTTAGAGATTAGGGTTTATAAAACTTTAGTAAACGACTTTCACAATAACTTAAAACAAAAGTTACAAAATGCTTCTTAAAATGTTATAAAATTCTTAGGGTATAATGTTTAAGGTTTCATGTTTAAAATGTTATAAAATGCTTAGGGTTTAAAATTTTATAAAATTATTAGTGATAAGGGTTTAGGTTTAATTTTATTTTAGTGAATTCTTTTAATAAACACTTAAAAAAGAGTTACAAAATGCTTGTTAAAATGTTACAAAATGCTTAAGGTTGAGGATTTAGGTTTTAAAATGTTATAAAATTCTCATGGTTTAGGGTTTATTCTTTGGGTTTTAGAACACTTTAGTAAAAACTTTTAATAAACGCTTAAAAAAAGCTATAAAACACTCATTAAAATGTTATAGAATTCTTATGGTTTAGTGTTTGGGTCTAAAATGTGATCAAATGATTTGGGTTCAGGGTTTAGGGTTTAGGGTTTAGGTTTAGGGTTTATAGGAATTCAGTATGTGGTTTTAATAAACAATTTAAAAAAAATACAAAAGGCTTGTTAAAATGTTCTAAAATTATTAGGGTTTAGGGTTTAAAATGTTATAAGAATTTTAGGGTGTAGCGTTTAGGGTTTATAACACTTTAGTAAATAATTTTAATAAACACTTAAAAAAATGTTACAATTAAAATGTTAGGGTTTAGGGTTTAAAATGTTATAAAATTCTTAGTTGTTAGGATTTAGGGTTTAGAGTTCAGGATTTAGGGTTAAAAATGTTATAAAATGCTTAGGGTTCAGGGTTTATGATTTAGGTTTTAGAACAATTTAGTAAATTATTTTAATAAACATTTATAAAAATTTACAAAACGCTTGTTAAAATGTTATAAAATTCGTAGGGTTTAGGGGTTAAGGTTTGTAACACTTTAGTTTAGCGTTTATGGTTTATGGTTTAGGGTTTGGGGTTTAAAAATGTTATAAAATGCCTAATGTTAGTGTTTACGTTTATAACACTTTAGTAAATTATTACAATAAACACTTAAAGTAAACTTACAAAATGCTTGTTTAAATGTTAGAAAATTCCTCGCATTGAGGGTTAAGGGTTTACGGTATATGGTTTAGTTGTTTATTAAAATCATTTACTAAAGTTTTATAAACTTGAAACCTTTAATTGTAAGCATTTTATAACATTTTAAGCCCTAAACCCTAAACCTTAATCATTTTATAACATGTTAAGAAGTGTTTCATACATTTTTTTACGTGTTTATTAAAATAATTTACGAAAGTATTATAAACCCTTAACCCTCAACCCCAAGCATTTTATAACATTTAAAAAAGAGTTTTGTAACTTTACTTTAACTGTGTATTAAAGTCATTTACTAAAGTGTTATAAACACTAAACCCTAATCGCTAAACCCTAAACCCTAAAGCCTAAGCATTTTATAACATTTTTAAACTGTAAACCCTTAACCGTAAACCCTAAACCATAAACCATAAACCATAAACCCTAAACCCCAAGCCCTATACCCTAGACCCTAAACCCTAAATGCTAAGCTAAATTGTTATAAACCTTAACCCCTAAACCCTAGGAATTGTATAACATTTTAACAGGCTTTTTGTAAATTTTTATAAGTGTGTATTAAAAGCATTTACTAAAGTGTTCTAAACCGTAAAGAATAAACTATAAACCCTAAATCTTAAACCCTAAACACTAAATCCTAACTACTGAGCATTTTATAACATGTCAAACCCTAAACCCTGAGTATTTTATAACATTTTAAACCCTAAGCCCTATACATTAAATTATAACTTTTTAATTTTTTTTTATGTGTTTATTAAAATCATTTACTGAAGAGTTATAAACCATAAACCCTAAACCCCAAACTCTAAACCCTAAACCATACACCCTAAGCATTTTATAACATTTAAAACCATAAACTCTAAACCCTAATAATTTTATAACTTTTTAAGCCTTTTGTAATCTTTTTAAGTGTTTATTAAAATAATTTACTGAAGTTTTATAAACCCTAAATCCTAAAACCTAAACCATAAACACTAAACCCTAAGCATTTTATCACATTTTAACACCAAACACTAAACCCCAAGCACTTTATAACATTTTATTAATCCTTTTGTAGCTTTTTTTTAAGTGTTTATTAAAAGAATTTACTAAAGTGTTATAAACCATAAAGAATAAATCCTAAACCCTAAGCATTTTATAATATTTTAAGAAGCATTCACTAAAATGTTGTCAATCCTAAACCCTAACCACTAAGAATTTTGTAACATTTTAAATCCTAAATTGTAAGAATTTTATAAATTTTTAAACCCTAAACCCTAAGCATTATACCCTAACCATTTTATGACATTTTAACAAGCTTTTTGTTGATTTTCTTTTAGGTGTTTCTTAAAACCATTTACTAGTCTTATAAACTCTAATCCCTAGAACCTAAACTCTAACTCCTAAACCCTACACCCTAAGCATTTTATAATATTTTAAACCCTAAGCATTTTAAAACGTTTTAACAACCGTTTTGAATTTTTTTAAGTGTTTATTAAAAGAATTTATTATAGTGTTATAAAACGTAAACCATAAACCTGAAACCCTATGGATTTTATAACATTTTAAACCCTAAACCGTAATAATTTTATAGCATTCTAAACGCTAAACCCTATTAATTTTGTAACATATTGACAAGCCTTCTCTAACTTTTTTTTGAGTGTTTATTAAAAGCATTTAGTAAAGTGTTATAAACCCTAATTGCTAGTCAATTTATAGCATTCTAACAAGAATTTTCTAACTTTTTTTAAGTGTTTATTACAAGTATTTACTAAATTTTTATAAACCCTAAGCATTTTATAACCTTTTAAACCTACCTTAAACCCTAAGCATTTTATATCATTTTAACAAGTTTCCAATAACACTTTTTTAGGTGTTTATTAAAATGATTTACTAAAGTTCTATAAACCCTAAACCCCAAACCCTAATCTTTTTGTAACATTTTATACCCTAAACCATAAACCCTAGAATTTTATAACATTATAACAAGTGTTTTTTAACACTTTTTGAAGTGTTTATCAAAAATAGTTTCTAGATTGTTATGAAATCTAAACCCTAAATCCTAAGCATTTTATAACATTTTAAACCCAAAACACTAAACCCTAATCATTTCTTAACATTTTAACAAGCGTTTTGTAACTTTTCTTTAAGTGTTTATTAAATGAATTTACTCAAGTGTTATAAACCCTAAACCCTACACTCTAAGAATTTTATAAAATTTTAAAAAGCATTTTGTAACTTTTTTTGAAGTGTTTATTAAAAGCTTTTACAAAAGTTTTATAAAGCCTTAACCTGAAATCCTCAAACTGGAACCCTAAACCTTAAAAGAATTTACTAAAGTGTTATAAACCATAAAGAATAAATCCTAAACCCTAAGCATTTTATAATATTTTAAGAAGCATTCACTAAAATGTTGTCAATCCTAAACCCTAACCACTAAGAATTTTGTAACATTTTAAATCCTAAATTGTAAGAATTTTATAAATTTTTAAACCCTAAACCCTAAGCATTATACCCTAACCATTTTATGACATTTTAACAAGCTTTTTGTTGATTTTCTTTTAGGTGTTTCTTAAAACCATTTACTAGTCTTATAAACTCTAATCCCTAGAACCTAAACTCTAACTCCTAAACCCTACACCCTAAGCATTTTATAATATTTTAAACCCTAAGCATTTTAAAACGTTTTAACAACCGTTTTGAATTTTTTTAAGTGTTTATTAAAAGAATTTATTATAGTGTTATAAAACGTAAACCATAAACCTGAAACCCTATGGATTTTATAACATTTTAAACCCTAAACCGTAATAATTTTATAGCATTCTAAACGCTAAACCCTATTAATTTTGTAACATATTGACAAGCCTTCTCTAACTTTTTTTTGAGTGTTTATTAAAAGCATTTAGTAAAGTGTTATAAACCCTAATTGCTAGTCAATTTATAGCATTCTAACAAGAATTTTCTAACTTTTTTTAAGTGTTTATTACAAGTATTTACTACATTTTTATAAACCCTAAAGCTTAAACCCTAAACCCTAAGCATTTTATAAACTTTTAAACCTACCTTAAACCCTAAGCATTTTATATCATTTTAACAAGTTTCCAATAACACTTTTTTAGGTGTTTATTAAAATGATTTACTAAAGTGCTATAAACCCTAAACCCCAAACCCTAAGCTTTTTCTAACATTTTATACCCTAAACCATAAACCCTAGAATTTTATAACATTATAACAAGTGCTTTTTAACACTTTTTGAAGTGTTTATCAAAAATAGTTTCTAGATTTTTATGAAATCTAAACCCTAAATCCTAAGCATTTTATAACATTTTAAACCCAAAACACCAAACCCTAATCATTTCTTAACATTTTAACAAGCGTTTTGTAACTTTTCTTTAAGTGTTTATTAAATGAATTTACTCAAGTGTTATAAACCCTAAACCCTACACTCTAAGAATTTTATAAAATTTTAAAAAGCATTTTGTAACTTTTTTTGAAGTTTTTATTAAAAGCTTTTACAAAAGTTTTATAAAGCCTTAACCTGAAATCCTCAAACAAGAACCCTAAATGAACAATTCTTCGATGATTCAAATGAAAAGACCTTCTCTCTATATATAGGAGTCTAAGGAGTCATAACATAATCAGAGCCTACATAACAATAATAATGTAAGGGCACAATAATAACAATAGTGGGCTTCTATGGGGCACAATAGTAACA
>APFE030693632.1:0-14198 GCA_000404065.3 Pinus taeda
CAGTATGTTGATTCAACCTCTCTAAAGAATTCTCTAAAGGATTTTCGAGACTGTCAGCAAGTCTCTCTTCCACACCATCTGCTTTAATGATATCTTCCTACTCTTGTCCACTGTAGTGAACTTCTTCATTCTCATTCAACTCTGATTTTACAATCTAAACACTTACTCTTTGGTTTTCTAGCCTTTTCTCCAAAAGACTTAACTCATGCCATATATTTTGCATCTCACTTGGGATTTCTCCTAAAAGCTCTGTACAATCCTCACTATCTTCTTCTCTGTCACAAGTATAATTTCTTGGTGACACTACTTCTTCATTCTCAATCAGAATAAAATTCTGATCCTCCATCTTTGTGATAGTTTTAGATGTATGTCCATCACTCTTCCTTTGGTCGTTTAAGAAAATCAAATTCTCTTTGTCCTTACCCATAATAAATTCCTTATCATAAGACATAACTATCTCATCTCCACTGAAGATATTTCCTTCACTAAGAAAGGAATTTATGAACTCCTTCTGCTGTAATAACTCAACTTGATCTTCATTTGAAAGACAATCATCATCATACTTTGCTTGGCAACTTTCAGCTTCACTCAAGACAATTTCATAGTATGGTTTGTCTTCTGCAATACCTACATTCACACACAACTTGTCAGTTTTAAAACCACAAGACCTCGTGATCTCACTTGATGATTCAATCATCAAGTCCTCCTGCTATTCCAATTTCTCTACATGACTCAGAAATATTTCGATGGTGTTCTCTTCAATCTCCTCAAGTCCTTCACTTGGTTGCTTGATATCCTTCCCTACTTCTTCCTGCTTTTGGCCATCATCATGAGTCAAAATTCGCCTGCTTTCAGTCTTTGCATTATGCTGAAAAGTAAAAATTTTCCCCAACTGTGTACGGGCATTTACATGACACCTATCTATCTCATCTACTTTCAAAACATAATTTAGATTCTGCCTGTCTTTTTCCTCCTTTTCGAGAATATCAGAAAATTATCCTTCTTCACATGTTTCACCTGTAAACATACACAAAAATCATGTGACCTCTTGGCCTCACTTGAAGCTTCAGTCTTCGAGTCTTCCTCCAAATACTCATTTATTCTGAGTAATTCTTCCTTCAGTTGAGAATTCATCATTTGCTCTTTCCTCTTCTATAGTTTATGCCACCTTATCTTTCTTCTCATAAGAAAACCACACCTTTGGTATTTCTCATTCCTCTGTAACAGTTCCATCAATACTTCAAGATGGACTATTATCTTAGCCTTCTCCATCTCATATTCTTCATCATTCATTTGTCTCCATATGCCATTTGCTTTGGCAGCTTCTTTCTTCACTTTGTGGCTTTTCTCTGAACCTTTACAATGACTATCAATGGTCATCTTCTTCTCCATCTCGCTCTATGAGTTCCTCACTCACTATGAGCTTCACAAGTCTCTCCAATAGCAAGTCCTTCCTGCTGCATGATACCTCACTAAGCTTCTCTCCTCTGAGCTCAGTCTTTTGGCATCTCTCTGATTCTCTCCTCTAGAACCATATGAGAAATCCATGCTCTAGACTTCAACTCATCTGCACTTTTGAGAACATAACTGTCCTCTTGTATTTCAAACACAAATGAAATACTAGGTTTTGACCACTCTCTCTCGGAAACCTTACTGGATTCCTTCATCACTGCTCTTCAGGCTGTGATCTTCTTGCTGAGATGCTTCACTAATTACTGTTACCTGCATATCAATGATATTTAAAACAAAGATCATTTTAAGCTTTCAAAAGCTTGCTGCTGCTAAATTTCTATGGCCACTTTAAAATGCTTCTGCTCAACTTCCTTCTAAGAACACTCTTGTCCTCTCTGTCCAACCTTTAGTCAGATTCTTCAGGTCCACTTCCACTTTCTTTCAGTCTTTCATTCACTTTGCTCTTTAGAACACATACAACTTTCCTTGTCTGTCTGCTTCTATCAATCTTTACTTTGTTTTTAACCTACAAAACTCAAACCATAGTTAAATAAAACAATACCTGTATGATTTCACAAGCAATGTCCATCCAGTCTTCACATTCGAGTGAATCTCCATTTTCCTCAAGAAAACAAACATCACTGTGATTTATTTATGCTTCTGCAATCTTTTCTTAAGAGTATCACTTACTCTCATCTTATGTCACGCCTTCTACTTATTAGATTCAAATAACCTGATCTCCTCTTTCTTTCACAATCATACTTGCATTCTGTACAATTCTTCTTTAATTAAAAAGAGTTTTGACCATGCTCTGATACCAAATGATGTAGCCTAAGCTGCTAATACCCAAATTATGCAAACAAAATTGCATGCCATATACCTATTCCAAGATTAATCACCTGATCCATGGTGAAAACCTTCACAATTCAAGGTTTAAGACCCCTTAATTAAATGCTTAAGCGAGAATGTTTCATTTAACTATCCCAAGTCTAAACTTTAATTAACCTTTGAGCAGAACGCTATATTCGGTTCTTTATTAACCCTTCATAAGCTTAGGTTAATTCTATTACCCGCGCATGTTAACCATACCCTTCTTTAGTCTTTGGTTAAACTCAACTTAAACCATAATATATTTATCCCGCTTATTTCTATTATAACTCG
Organism: Pinus taeda; assembly: GCA_000404065.3. Lineage (NCBI taxonomy): Eukaryota > Viridiplantae > Streptophyta > Pinopsida > Pinales > Pinaceae > Pinus > Pinus taeda. Next base: position 2,614 of record APFE030693632.1, read on the forward strand.
TGTATAATAGAAATATTTCATAACCACACTTAACCTTACCTTTTCGCCATTCCACAGACATTTGCACGTATACCGATGCTCCCTTTATCGCATTCAATCCACACAGTTGATCTACCTCATCTGATCCAACAGCTGTCGCGTTGTCCGCTCACCAAGTAGCTTGGTCAATCTCCGTCGTGTATTTCTCCTACCTCAATCCAACGGTGATCGCGTAATCTCATGCAGATTACATGCACGATCGATATTAGACAGAGACCACGTGAGAAAAGCGGTTTTCTCTTTCCTCCAGGGGCTATGTGTCAACCCATAAGGTTAATCACGTGAACTCGTAGAAATACCATTTTCAGCTTTGAGGGCACGCAAGAAACTACTTACTGCCTATGAAGACCACTCTGTTATTCTCCTAACATGTGGCTTAATCTGATCCCTTTGCTTCTTCACTTCAGTTTGTGCAATAAGATCTTCGCCATCTACCACACATAATCTCGTCCATTGATCTGACTGATCCAATGACTCCTGTTCTTTGTTGTTTAATTCTTTCTACGTCGTTGATCTTCCGTGCGCGACTTGACTGTTCAATGAATTTTCTCTGTTCGATCAATGCATGCCTTGCATCAAAGACTTCATTTCTTCCTCCTTTCCTTTCTTTGCCTTTATGTAGTTTCTCAATGTTCTAGTCTATTCATCCTTCTCGCCTATACGATTCTTTATGCGCCTATCCTTTATGAAATTATTCAATCACTTCTGATTGTTGTGCTCCTCCACTATTCTTCTGTGGTTTAGGTGTTCTCCAGGGTTTCTAGTCTTCGGTTGTTCTGCAACACAACTTCCTCCTGAACTTACTTCTGCGTTCTTTTAAACGCTGTCACTCCTGAGCTTCAACTTTGATCCTTCAATCGGATTCAAACGATAAGACCACTATCCTTATTTCTTCCACTTCTTCTCTGCGTTCTACTTTAATTTCACCTGCATATATATACTATGCAAAACTACTTTAATTCACACACAATTTATCATTTGATTACTCAATCCACACTTACACAATTCAGAATTGAATTCTCTATATATATAAACAAATGATTACATAATGAATCTCTCTCTCTAACTTGATTTTCTAATCAGTGGCCTCTGTTTCCCTATCTGCCCATAGGCTACAATCAAACTCTCTAACTACCTAGCAACTAGCTAACTGACTAACTCTCTCTATGCCTTTTAGGCTTACATTTATACAAAAGGTTCTGTAACCCATTTCAGTTCAGATCCTTAATAATTTCAACTAAACCCTAAGAATCCTCTCAATCCCATAAATCATGAACTAATTCATAATTTAAGATCTACAATTAATTTCCATATCTATCAATTCCTATGAACTCTCAACTATCCTGATTCTCTCATGTTCCCCTTCATTCGAGAACATTTACAATATGCCTCTCAATACTTAATTAGATCCTACTCTCATAAAATCTCTCAAAAACATTAGAGTTACATTAATTTGATGCATAGGAAACCAACTTCCTTGAAACACAAGACCCCCTGTGTCTACTAAAATACAATGATATTTCTAAGCCAAATGCTCCTACATCACTCATTATACGGAACAACAATCTGTTGTAGCTCTCGCAGTGAAGTCATGGAGATGGAGAAGAGAAGAATTAAGGCACACGTCTTGGTTATCACAGCCAAAAACAGGGCACACACATCCAATTTTACAATTCTACAGATTTCATATTCATAAAGTTCATTTTGGACGTATAATTATTAATAATACCTTAGAAATAATGCTTCACTCCAAAACTTTAAAAATAGCTTATGATCTTTATAAATGACATTTAATTTCAAAGTTTTAAAAAATTGGTATCTTATTTTATTTTATTTTATTGGGAAGTTGCACTTCTCGCTTTTTATTCGATATTTTTTGAAGCGTAATAAAAAGTTAAATTGCAAAGTAATTACGGGGTAAATAATTAGATTTTATAATTTTTGGATATGAAATTAGAAGTTTAAATTTTTGCGCGGATGGGTAGATGTGTAAACATTAGATATTAGATGTGTAAACATTAGATATGTAGGTGTTAGATGTCAGATGCCTAAACGTTAAATATGTCTATATTTTTTAAGTGTGTATTCATAGTAGATATATGTTATGCAAACATTTCAACTGGGTCAAAACACATTAAAAAAATAAAATAAATAAATTAATTAATAATTAAACAAAATTGAGATAAACTAGTAAATTTACAAATTAAGAGTTTTTGGGCTCGAGATTTTCACAAATCTATGGGTTTTCTTGTGTTATTCTTCATAATGGTCAAATTAAATATATATATATATAAAATTAAAATTAAAATAAAATAAAATTACTAATTACATTTCATCATTAAAATAAAACTGAGATAAAATAGGAAATATATGGATAGAGGTTTTCGGGCTCTGGGTTTTCACAACACATGGTTTTGCCCATCATATTATTCTCTAATGGTCAAATTAATGTAAAAAATATTAAAAAAATAAATCGAAATCGAATACAAATTTAATAATTAATAATTGAAATAAAATTGAGATAAAATAGTAGATTCACGAATGGAGGTATTTAGGTTTCTGGTTTTCACAACTCATCTTTTTCCCATGGTATTCTTCTCTAATACAGTCTATTTAAGGGTATTTTTCGCTAAACAAAAAGTTTTAGCTAGATCAAAACAAATCCTAATTTCTACCACAAATATCAGAACCCTAAGCATTTTTCATGTCTGATTGGGCAAAGAAAATCACTCAATAAAGGCACACTACATAAAGACTTTATAGCTATGGAGATGCATGTCTTCCAAGTAAAACTTGGTAAAAACAACCCTACTAACTTTGTTACATAGTCTTCAAAGATTAAATTTTTCCAAGGTGTTTTGTCTTTTATTCATTTTACTTTATATGTTTGAAATTATACTCTTTATTGTGAAGAGATGTATTCCAATGTATCCCTGGTAAATATTGGCAAAAATAACCTTCCTCACTTTGTTACATAGCTGCCAGTAAATATTAAATTTTTCGAGGTTGATTTTTATGTTATTCATTTTATTTTATGTTTGAAATTTTACCTTTGAGTGTGAAGAGAACTGTGAGCACAAGAAAATCAAATCTAGTGCATGCAGTCCTCCATTTTTTTAATATTTTTTTGTCTACATTAAAATTTATTTGAGTTTGTTAGTTTATATGGTATCAACCATTGATTTTAGCTTCCACATAAAAATTCACTCGAATATGTCTCTCAAATGTTCATAACAACTTAGTTTAGACATAATTGTTATTGAGATTTATTTAGGAGATTGAATGATAATATTAAAAATAAAATAAAACTAGGGATAGCTAATATCCTCAACTCCTACAAAGGCAAAAGGTATATATTCTTATTCATTTTATAGTATAACAAAGAAACTTATTTGGTTTTACAGTTTAGCAAGACTTTGAGCAAATTGTCTTAACTACCAAGCTTATATATGTTTTAAATACCAAATTTATATATTCAACCTGCGTAAATACATCTTAACTCTGAATCTATCAAACGACAAGAGACATGTAATCTTAACAAGACTTTCGAGCAGTCTGTCTTAACTACCAAGGTTATATATGTCTTAAATACCAGACTTATATATATTCAACCAGCGTAAATACATATTAACTCTCAATCTATAAAATGCCAAAAGACATGAAATCTCTTGAGGTGCAGACTTTTCCTCAAAAAATAGGTTTTTCTTTCAAAACAACAAAGATTTGCAACACAAGAGATTTGATAGTGCATTAATAACTAAATTTTTAATATAAGTTATTAAAAAAATAAATTGTAAACAGGTAAAAAGAAAATAATTTGTTTTTAAATAAGAAATTATTGTAATTTAATACAATTTTAGTTACATGTGAGAACAAGGTGAGACTACTTACAAATCGATTCAAAACACCAAACTCTAGAAACAGAATTAATTTAAATATATTTTATTATTATAATGCTAATTTAAATGCTTATAATTCATTTCATATATTAATAAAATATTTAATTTCATAATTTATTTTTTTATATAATTTTATTATAATATAAACATATTAATTTTTTAATTAAAATTAAATTTAAAACTATAATATTTAAAGTTATTCTCCTTAAACTTAAAAGAGAAAAAACAAGAGAACAAGCTTGCTATACAAAATCTGTGAAATGTATGAATATCGAAACCTCGCTTTACAACCACTCATTTATGCTTTTGGCATATGATATTTAAAAATATATTAAAAAAACAAATCAATATTGCTAATATTATATTTGTTATTTAAATTTTTTATATCTTTATTGATTTAAATTTTAATAAAATTAATTTTATTTTAAAATCTAATTAATATCTTTTATAAATTAATAAATAAATATAAATAAATAATAATTTGTATTTTTAAATTTAAAACTGATCAATAAAGTAAATATAGATATAAATGCTAACATCACTTTGTGTCATTTGTATTCTTTAGTTTTATTATACTGAATCTTTTTTTGTCGAAGTTTTCTGAGTTTGATTGTATGATTGACTCGTGGCTTGAGAATCCACGACCTAGGGGTATCTAATCCATAAAAATTACATGGGATCACACTCTACCTAGACCACACTAGCCTTAACCTTGACATGGTTGAGCCATCAAAATCACCCCACCTAGGCCACACCAACCCTTAACATGGTTGGATTTTTTCCCACAACGATTCGAACTGGTGACCTTCACATTATGGGAGTGACTTAATAGTACATCCCATCACCATCTATTCTATTCCTTGTGGGCGATCTTACACTAAAAATTTGAAAACCTATTATATTTGATATTTAACCTTAAAATTAATATTAAGTTAAATTCAATTTTAGTATAGCTTTGGTAGGAAACAACTCATCTTATAATACGTTTCAATTATGATGGAAATGGTGTCATTTGTATTCTTTAGTTTTATTATATTGAATTGTTTTTTTGTTAAAGTTCTCTGAGTTTGACTGCATGATTGACCTGTAGCTTGAGAAGCCACGACCTAGGGGCATATAATCCATAAAAATTACTTGGGGATCACACTCTACCTGGACCACACTATCCCTAACCTTAACATGGTTGAGCCATCAAAATCACCCCACCTGGGCCACACTGACCCTTAACATGGCTGGATTTTTTCCCACAACGAATTGAACCGATGACCTTCACTTTATGGGAGTGACTTAATAGTACACCCCATCACCATCTATTCTATTCCTTGTGGGCGATCTTACACTAAATATTTGAAAACCTATTATATTTGATATTTAACCTTAAAATTAATATTAAGTTAAATTCAATTTTAGTATAGCTTTGGTAGGAAACAACTTGTCTTATAATACATGTCAATTATGATGGATATGGTGTCATTCGTATTCTTTAGTTTTATTATATTGGATTATTTTTTTGTCGAAGTTCTCTGAGTTTGACTACATGATTAACCCGTGGCTTGAGAATCCACGACCGAGGGGCATCTAATCCATAAAAATTACTTGGGGACCACACTCTACCTAGACCACTATAGCCCTAACCTTAACATGGTTGAGCCATCAAAATCACCCCACTTGGGCCACACCAGCCCTTAACATGGTTGGATTATTTCCCACAACAATTCGTACTAGTGAACTTCACATTATAAGAGTGACTTAATAGTACACCCCATTACCATCTATTATATTCCTTGTGTGCGATCTTACACTAAATATTTGAAAACCTATTATATTTTATATTTAAAATTAATATTAATATTAAGTTAAATTCAATTTTAGTATAGCTTTGGTAGGAAACAACTCGTCTTATAATACGTGTCAATTATGATGGATATGGTGTTATTTGTATTCTTTAGTTTTATTATACTGAATTATTTTTTTGTCGAAGTTCTCTGAGTTTGACTGCATGGTTGACCCATGGCTTGAGAATCCATGACCTAGAGGCATCTAATCCATAAATATTACTTGGGGATCACACTCTACCTGGATCACACTAGCCCTACCCTTAACATGGTTGAGCCATCAAAATCACCCCACCTAGGCCACAACAGCCCTTAACAAGGCTGGATTTTTTACCACAACGATTCAAACTAGTGACCTTCACATTATGGGAGTGACTTAATAGTACACCCCATCACCATCTATTATATTCCTCGTGGGCGATCTTACACTAAAAATTTGAAAACCTATTATATTTGATATTTAACCTTAAAATTAATATTAAGTTAAATTCAATTTTAGTATAGCTTTGGTAGGATACAACTCGCCTTATAATACGTGTCAATTATGATGGATATGGTAAGGATAACTTCCCTCAATCACACCTTGTCTTTCTACGCATGCACTTGATTGTGATCATGATGACGTGTTCAATTTATGTCGTATGTCTATGAAAATCTTCTCATCTGCTAAGAATGGCAGCTTCTCATTTTAGGGTTAAAAATAATGTAAGTTTATTTATGATAAAGTCTCTATATGTAAATATTAAGTACCATGCAGTAAGCTAATAATGAGTTCATTGTTTTTGTATTTTTTAAACAAGTGCTACATGTAGCTTGTCTCTGCGACTTAGTAAGAAAATAGTGAAACTTTTTATCATTATTGCTATATATTAAAAGAATTAGTTACTATGCTTTGTAAATGTAGTTGTAGAATGTATTTTTGGGGCTCATGCCTGACAATGGAGATACAAAAACTTATATTGTATTGGTTAACCAACAGTTGACCAACATTATAATGTAGGTCATGAGAGCATCATCATAATTACACTTGTAAAGAGGCCAACTTTGTACAACATATTTTATTCAATCATAACAATGAGATCTTTAGGCTTTGTTCTCTAGTTGTTTGGTTCTCTAATCTTTGATCTTTAGTTATTTTGTGTTTTGACTTCATTTTGTTTGAAGGTTAAAAATCAAAGCAACATCAAATTTTAAGCATCTTAACCTCCTTTGCACATCACATCACTTGATCAACCTTTGCACATCACTTTGATAAGATTTTACACATTAAACAATCAACACAATGAACCTTGAGAAATCCACTGAGAAATACTCCTCATCAATATGACAAAATCATTAACATACATAACACACCTCATCAAAAATACTATGAAAATATGAGAAACACATCAATCATCAAGCAACCCAAAACTCATTAACATGACAACTCTCATCAAATGACATATCTCATTAACATGGCATATTTCATCAACATGAGAGACATCATGATCATGGTACACCTAATTTGACATCAATGACAACATTACCAACATATTCTTCCCTCTTTGTCCCCCCTCCATCTCTGTGTGTATATCCCTCTCCCTCTCATTCTCTCTCTTTGCCTCACTCTCTCCCCCATCTTTCTCTCTATCCCTCCATCTCTTCTTATTTGTATCTTTATCTCATCCCCCTCAAATGCAGACACTCTCTCTCCATATCTATCTATCTCTTCCTCCATCAATCTTTCTGTCTCTCTCTTCTTCTCTCTCTCCCCTTCTATCTATATCATCTATATCTCTATATCCCTTCATCTCTCCATCTTTGTCTCTCTATATCACCCCCAAACATACAGACTCTCTTTCCATCTCTCTCTCTCTCTCTTCCCCTCCCTATTCTTCTCCCTCTCTCTCTTCCCCTTCTCTCCCTCTCTCCCTCTCTCCCTCTCTTCCCTCATGTTCTCCTCTCTCCCTCACTCTCTCTCCATATCTCCCTTATCACTCCATCTCTCTCTACCTTTCTCTCTCTGTGTATTTCTTCTTCCCTCCCTTTCTTTCCCTCCCTCTCTCCTTCTCTCTCTCAGTCCTCTCTCTTCTTCCTTCCTCCTCCTTTATCTCCCCCACCCCCACACCTCTCTCTCTCTCTCCCCGCCCCCCCCTCTCCTTCTCTCTCCCCCATCTGTCCCCCTTCCATCTATGGTGTGCTAATAATAATAATATGTAGAGGTCTAACATATAATAATATTATAATAGTTGATTATTATTGTAACATTTTTGGAAAAATAATAATAAATATTATTTATTATTATACCAATAATAATAATATATATTAAATAACATGTTAAAGAAACAAAGTATGTAACTTTACATTATAGACATATCAATTTCTTCTAATCAAATTGGTAGCTTTATGCCTTATATTTTCCACATTTTGTATTTTGCATTATTTTATATTTTTACATTTATATACTGTTTTTTAACTTGAATAATAATTAAACATATGTTTTTTGCTATATATAATAATTAGTACTATTTACACCTACAAATCTCCCCTTTATTGGGTGTAAGTGCGCTAATCGGTGCAATAAACAAATTATATATAAAATATAATATTCCATATATGTATCATGGTGCATTCCATTACATTATATGATTCTTGTGTTGTGTACTTAAATATCTAAAACAAGTATAAACCATTATATGTGAAATTTAAGCTCTTTCGCTATAAATATTTTTATAACAAGTATAAATCTACATTTTCAAAGTATAAATCAAACCAACGTGTTATCGTCATCTTTAGAACATGCATAAATCTTCAACTGTAAATTACAAATGAAATTAATTTGCTATCAATGTGCTTAGAACATGTAGAAATCATCTTTTGTGAAGTTCAAGTTGATTTTCTATATATTTTTAGAACAAGTATAAATCATGATTTTCTTTCAATGTTGCGGCGAAGATATTTCAAGTGTAATAATTATGGTATGTCTCACAAAAATAAACTTTTGACAAAAGAAAAAAACATTTTAACTGTGACAAATCACATCGCAGGGAAGTTTCCCTTGATACAATAGAACATGTTAGTTCAATGTTCCTATATTCTTGATAAATGAAAAACTTTATTTAAGAACTTGGCCAAAACTCCATTTTTGTAATGTGTTAAGCATGACCCAACGTTGCAATGTGACAAGCAAAACTTCATTTTACAATATGTCAAACATAATTTGACATTTCAATGTGTTGAACAAAACTTGACATTGCAATCTAACGAACATGACATGATGTCACAATCTATTGAATGTGGCATGAAATTTCAATTTGATGAATATATTATTATGTCACATTCAAATAGAACCCTTCACTAGCATCATATTGTGATGCAATCCAGCATAACTTAATGTTGTGTTTGATGAACATATCCCACCATAATATCCTAATAGACATAATTGAACATCATGTTATGACATACATAACCCAATGTTGAAATGTAACCAAGATAGCTCAATGCTACAATGGGAGGAACATAACTCATCATGATAATGTGATGAATGTAACTAGTTACCATAGTATGACGAATATATCTCAAAATTGCAATGTGATGAACATATCTTGAAGTCATGATCTGATGAGAAAAAAACAACGTTGCAAAGTGATAACCATAACAAAACATCACGACGTAATAAGAAAAATTGATGTTGCAATGTAATGACCATACATCAATCTTATAACATACAAATGCACATTAATGTTGTAAGGTGTTGAATAAAAACCACCACATAGTATGATGCACATAACTCAAGATCATAATAACATGATCATATCCTAACATCACAATCAATATGACCCTTTGCTAATGTTAAATTGTGGTGTAATCTAACCAAATTAGACTATAGTAAACCATGGTCAACCATGTTTAAACATAGTCAATGATGGTCTTCCATGATCAACAATAGTCAACGATGGTCATATATAGTCAATCATTATCACCTATGGTCAATAGTTCTTCCATAGTTAACTAAGAGTACACTAGTTAGCAATATTCAACCATGGGTACTATAGTCAACATGGGCAACATGGTCACTATTGTAAACCATAGTAAAAAATAGTCAACCAGAGATTTCGATAAGAAACCATAGTTAACCATGGTCAACTATGGTCAAACATTGTCATACATAGCCTTTGGTCATCATAATCTACATGATTAAACATGTGCAATTGTGGTCAACCATAGTTAGCATGCCCAAATGTGGTCAACCATATTGGCAAATATTCATCCATATGTTGGTCATAATAAACTCAAATAAACCATACATCAATCATAATCAACCAAACTTGACCATGTCAAACATGATTAACAAAATTCAACTATGGTCAACCATAGATCACCATGTTCATCCAATGTTAGCATGGACACAATCAGATGTACTCAACCATGATGAACAATGGCTAACCATAGTCAACCATAGGAAATTATATTTAAACATAATCAACTATAGTTTTTCATAGTGAGTTATACTTAACCATGGTCAGCCATAGTCTATCATAGTTAATTATAATTAAATGTGGACAAAATTACTCAATCATGATCAACCATGCCAATGATATTTTGAAGATAATAAATCATGATCAACTATAAATTAACCATAATCAACCATAATTGATCATTGTCTACTAATACTCCCCACACACATGGATCATCAACAAATATAATCACATTATTAAAGGTTTTATATATATATATATACATTTTTTCAAATTTTACATTAAAAAAAATTTACAATTTGAGAATAATTCCAACCTAACTAAAACAATCCATCAGCAATGACGTCACACGTATGCTGCTAGTGACATGTGCTGTCTGTCTCAAAAGAGTACCCTTTCTTTCTTTCATAACCTGTTTATTGGTTTCGATTTGACATGCACATGTGTTCCTCTGACTCTTAGGTTGAATGGTTCAGAATGGATTCGCTACTTAAATTTGAACATATGGAAAAGAGAGGACAGATATGGGCGGGCAGTCGGTGAAGATGCCCATCCCTTTTCCTTCCACACAACCAAAAGGATGGATGATGGAATAATACTTTACTTCTTCCCATATGTCGCAATCGATTTCACACAAATTCTTAATTCTTTATCGCTGCCTATCGATTCTTTATTATGATCACTTTTTGACATTGGATTTATTGATCACTTTTTGACCATCGATTTTATGAATAACTTTTCGTGTCAACTTTGTACTACCGAAAGTGTCTGTCGCCATATCTTATCCGATGATTCTTTACAGACCATTCTCTATACAAACTCTACTCCTACACCACGCTTCTTTAACTTAATTTCAATTTCTGCAACCCATTTTTCTCCCCCATCTCTATCCATAAACTGTAATCTCACCGTTCTATCCATTTGAACATCACATCTTGTAGTATTGATCAGCTCACCGTTCTATCTATTGGAACAACTTTGGAGTATTAATTGCCAGTAAGGTTGATGTGTGTGCAATGTTGAAAAAAATAGATACGAGATTAAATTGATCGTAAAATTTTAAATTTTTTTAAATTTTGAATTTTTATTTCAAAGGAAAAATTGTAAATTTTTATTAAGAGTTTTGAAAATTACATTTTATATATGTATAGGAGTGCATTTAAAATGAACTGTTTTAAAAAAATATAATTATCTATCCAAAATAAAATAAAAAAATAAGTCTACAAAGTGTTATCCATGTCATTGTGTGTTACTTTCAACATTTTATATAAATACATAATGTTAGGGTCCTACCCTAACCCCCTTATTTATGTAATAGGATCGAGTCATAGTTATAGTTAAGTAAAGAGTCAATA
>APFE030693638.1:0-14231 GCA_000404065.3 Pinus taeda
TCGCCCTTCGGATAACCCAATGCTCAACTATTGTGCTTATTCATTTGGTTGGCTTTGCCCGCCTGTCGACCCACCAGGATCGCATATCGGCCTATAAACCAAACGACCAAACACTTACTGATTTTCATGTTTTTCCTCCACCGCATTACTGCTCCCCTGGCCTCATGCGCCCTCGTCATGTCACCTGCAGCTCGTGGATGTTGCACATGTGCTCTGGAGCCTGCACACAAAGAAACACAAATTCACACAAGTAAAAAGTTAACGCTCATATATCAACAAACCTAATCAAGAGTAGATATTTTATGCTCATATATCAGCAAATCTAATCGATTTTATTAGTCTCTACTTTTAATTTTACAAACCTTTAGGCTTAGTATTATAGTAATGACCTTGGTAGATTTTCAAAAACTCACGAATTTCAACACACTCTAACCAATTTTTTTTACAAACTCTAACCATTTTAGGGAGTGTTTCTATTTTACTTTATGCTTGAAAATATTTATGTTGTGACGTCTTATTTGGCCACGTATCGAGGTGTTTATTTTTGTCACGCTGGTTTTTTCCGTTATAATTTCCAATAAATTTTATTTGAAATTTATATAATTTAATAATAATTTTATTTCATATTTTGTAAGGATTTATTATAAGGGTAGGTTTGAGTTATTTATTATGTATAATTTAATCACAAATGCAATTTAAATAAAAAAGATTTAATTTTTTGAAAATTTGTCTCACTGATTTCTTTAAAAAAAAAACAAAAAAACAAAATACACATTCTAAAATACACCACATGTTAAAATACACATTCTAATGTGCATGTATGGGTGAGAATATTTAATCATTCATCCCTCCCATTCGATTTCCTTATCATGGTGTCTAGACCTATAGATTCCCTTCTTTACATCCATCATTTTGTGTATTTCATTATTTTCATCTAGACCCTGCAGAGTGACTTGGTTGGGATTTGCACCTAGGTGATATGAATGGGATATCTATATGACATGTTTAAGTAATGTTAATAAGTTTTACATATGTTAAGTTTATATTCATTTTGATTGCAATTGAGACAATGTTGTCCATCATGTTTTTTAATTGGTTTTCCATTTTGTTGTAATGGTGGAATATTTTCTTTCTATTTTACAAACTTGTCAATAATTTTCTTCATCTCCATATCATTTATGACTAAGTTAATATTACCCTAACAATCCCCCTCCTTAAATTTGACTTAATTTACATGACACACAAGTCCCATGAACCGCATCAAATCCTTTGGAAGATTAAGATAATGTAATATCCTTATCATTGTCTTATCAATTTGTTGAATATTTGTTACAACGAAAACCTCATTTGTGTATAAAAAACTATTAGAGTTATGCTTCTTTTCTTTTTATTTTTGGCATTTATTCATATTGTTTCTTCTTTTTCGGTGTTATTAAATAATTCTTTCTTTTTTTCCTTTCTTATAGTTTTACAAAAATTAGGTACACTATTCTTTGCAAAGTATTTTGAATTACCTATCTCACAATGACCCCCTCCTTCAGTTCCCTCTGTATACTAACAAAAATCACAAATTTAATCGCTAATTCTACAAAAAAATCTCAATTTTAATCACTAATTCTACAAAAATTAAATAAACTTTTCTTGAGGAAGAGTTTTGATTTACCTATTCCACAACCATCGCATATTTGAGCTCATTTTGTTTTCTTACCCACTTTTCAGTTATCTATTTGAGCTTCTTTTATGTTTTGTTAGCCACTTTCCACCTATCATCTCAACCAACAGATGTCAATGTTAGATAATCCAAAAATACAATTTTATCATAGGTTATAAAATTAGAATAAAATAATTATTAATGTCAGATATTAAATTAATAATTATTATTCTAGAATGTTTAATTATTTAATGGAGACTTTTAGAATTAGCATATTGTTGTAACTAGATATGACTCTCGAGTAATGCTGCAGTTGATTTGAGGAGGAGATTCCAACTCTATCAGATCATGGAAAACTCAACTCCGTTGAAGTGATCAACAAATGATTGGTATGAAATTTGTCAAAATTTTGTTCAAAAGGGAAGAAATTTTATTGTTTTATTGATTTTAGATTTTTAAATCTAAAAATCATTTTTTTTTTTTTTATTGTCAAATTACTGTGCCCTGAATTTGTATTATTGTGGAGCTAACTAAATATCTAATATTTGAGAGGCCAAGGTTGTGCCTGGCTATTCTGGATACCTGCCATCTTATTCTCATTCAACATTGTATACCCCTGCATCATACATTGCCCTTCTGGTCCCTTCAAAGATTGCCTTAAACTGTAATTTTCTTACACACAACAGACTGTAATTACGCACAGTAGATTGTAATTGCAGTATGCACAACTGAATACCAGAAGCCAAATATCATTACGCACCCCAGATTGTAATCGCTTTACGCACAGCAACGTGGTTGAAAGAATTGCGCGACCGTAGAAGCGAGAATTTTGGCAAAGTAGAGAGCAATCTGGTTATCTTCAACTCCATCAAAACTCAACAGACTAAGCCAGAATGCCTCCTTTCCTTATCAATGATAGCACGGGCTGTGCCATACGCAGATGCAACTTTAGCTTTCCTATAGAGTTTCTCATATAACTTATGGCAATCTTCAGATAGCTTTGTTCCAATTTCAATCTATTTAAAACCAGTAGCTATAAGTTCTTCAACTCCACGCACAATGTCTCTTCGATAATGCTTTGCTACAAATTTTTCTACTCCTCTGTCAGATCCTTCTCAGTGTTAGCTTTCTCCTCTACAAATTGTACTTTATTTTCAATTTTGATGATACTGCATTTCATGAAATAATATTGTTGGCACTTTGTATTTGGAGAATTCAAGGCACGCGCTTTCCTAGTAGGTCAGATCTGCAGCGTTTTTCCATGGCCGAGGCCTTTTGTCTTCGTGGGGGTGTTTATTGAAACGAACACAAGGTTGGCTTCAGCAACGTGCTTCTCTACATCTGAACTCAAAGAGAGGTTTTTTCCGTTGCAGGCTTTGACAACATAATCAAGGCCAAGTTTAGAGATCGAAAGCTGATCGTTGTTCCACACATCAATTCGAGAATTAAAAGTTTGAAAGTTCTGGTGTGAAAGTTCACGGCCCCACAGGCGGTTTGAAGTTCGTGCCTAAACCCTCCACCTCGGTGCTTTGGCATTTTAGGCGTGCTGCATCTTTTTCGATTGTGCTATATGCAGTGTTTGGCTAAAGTGGCCTTTTATTTTGGATCTCGAAATTGTTGTCTTGCTTTTTCAAGCTCTATTTGCACATTTCAATAGTTTGTTTGATGTATCGACTTAAAATAGTCGATTTTGTTGGCGTTAAAAAAGGAAAGTTTAAAGTTGAATTGAAAAGTGGAGAAGCACAGAGATAGGGAATATTTTTTTAAATATTGTATTTTGGAGAGATATGGTGTTTTTTTAATTTATTGTTTGTGGAGTAATAAGGTGATTTGTTTTTTTGGAGCATTGAAGAGTTTTATTTGTAATTTTTAAATTGGAGAGATAAGGTGTGTTGGGTAATTTGTTTTTCAAAGAAAATTTTTTTATTTTTCAATTGGGATCATCACATTGTAACTCAAAGTACTTTTGGTTTGAGGGGGGGTAATTGTTTACCGGATTGTGCAAAAGCACCATTGTAAAAGTCAAATTTTGAAAGTTGCCTTGTACAAATTTGAGAAATTGACTAGAGCCAAGTGAAAAGCTCAGTCAATTTTATCTTATTTTGACGACTAGTCGAGGGTCAAGGCCAAGCCCCGATAGTTCGTTTTTTGCGTCGTGTGTTGCTGTTGTGTTGCGCATCTTGAGTTTTTTGGAGCTTGATTCATGGTGTGAAGTCTTAACACTACAATGTCTAAGTTGATTAATTTTTTTTTTCTGATTTCGACAAACTTGAAGGCACAAAATCTTATAAAACATGGCATCGTCTCATCGAAAGCACTCTCATTTACAATGAATTATGGTAGGGTATCTGTGATGGATATGTTAAGCCGAATAAACCCACAGATGCAGTTGCACTAGCAAAATGGGTGTAGAGCCTCTAACTTACACCTCACCATCCACTATTACCTACTGTTTTTCATCACTTACCTCTCTCTTTTGCCTCATTTTCAATGTAAAACCACCCAGATCATTACATTAGATGTCATTAAGCATGATCAAGTGAGCTTTGCTAATGTGTGACTGTTTTTTTTAGATTTTGACATATTTACAGGCATTCCGCAGCTCTCTGTCGATTCCGCAGCCATCTGCTGATTCCGAAACCATCTGGTGATTCCGCAGCCTTTTTGTTAATCTCAAGGTTCCACGTGCCATTTTGCCAAATGAGCCACATGAGCACTTAGGAATCAAGGTGCTCGAGGTTCCTGTGCTATTGGTTCAGCCATCCACATCATCTGCACCTCCGGTCAAAAGGGGGCAAGTTACGGTCAACAAAGGCAGCTTAACGGTGATGTGTAAGCTGTTGGGTCACGTCAGCTCAAACGGTGACTTGTCCGTGATTACGCAGGTTGTGGGAGACATAATCCAACTCTGGATTCAATGCCCATAACGACCAGAACCTCCAGCTGTCCACGCAGGCTTATGACGTGTTGATTAAACCTTTATTACGCATGACAGTTAGTTGTTTTTCAGTTTTAGCTGTACGCATTAGGCTATCCTTCAGATTCCTATAAAAACTTGCGTCTGCGTACGCTTATTTAACTTTATTATTGCTGTGTTTTTATGAACTGGTTACAATTTTAGTGCATTTCAAGACTCCGTTTTAATAGTGTTGTTCTAGCACTCTGGACTGTGATTTTCTGCATATGGAGTAATAGAAGCAGTGTTGTTTTGAAGTTTTCAATACCTTGAGTCTTCTTTGGGCTATATGAATGGAGGGCCCCTGTTCATGTTAGCCTTGTACAGTATTTTATGTTCAACATTTCCTTATTTTCATTCAGCATTTCTTTTTCTTGATACATGTACAGCGTAATTCACCTTTATGTTATTTCATTTCCAGCCTTTATTTTCAGCTGATCAGCATTGTTCTTTTGCAGGTTTTAACCCGGGATTGATTGTGTGTTATGTATTTGCTTTATATCTAGTGGTAGTTTCAGTTGACAGATTCAAAGTTGCTGCCTTTACTTTATTTTCTTAGCTGATTTTTAGCTTTATTTTTCAAATCTGTCTGCTAACATATGAATGGTCTCTTTAGTATAAATTGTTTATCTTTTTGAGATCAGAATACTAATAACTTGCAGCTGACTTTGGGTACCTTTTAGACTACTCCTTTAACTACTTTCTAATTGTGCTTTACACAATACTATGTGCTAGAGGCAGAGAGTTAGAAAGAGCAAAACATTATAGCTAGTCTTTAAAGTAGATTTTTCTTATTTTTATCATTTCTTAGACTTATCTTTAGCTACTTCCTAATTGTGTCTTACACAGTACTATGTGTTAGAGGCAGAGAGTTAGGAAGAGATAAACATTATCATTGGTATTTTAAGTGATTTTCTTACCTTTTATTTGCAGCAGCATGAATGGTGTCTAATGCCATTAGAAAGTGGTTCTTTGCTTTCAGTTCATTTTAATTCATTTATTTCCTTCAAGTTTCCCTTTTCAGCAAGTAGTTAGAAAACACTAATCACACACCTTCACTCATCTAGAATTCACCTTACACACACCATCACTCATCTGTTTATAAATACATCACTCCATCTTAGGAAGATAAATTAACCATAAACAACACCCCAAATGAAAAAAAGCTTTAAGAGGTTGCTTAAGTACATATAGTACACCTTCACTTCATCAGCTTATGAGCCCCAGGTTGACAATTAATGACATCAATTTAGGAACACTAAATTGACTAAACAATGGGAAGTCAAGAATGCTAAAGCCTTAGCTCTTATTAAATCTTTTGTGAATGATGAAATGTGTGTCCATATAGAAAATGCTACGGATGCATGGTCTGTTTTGAAAACTTTTAAATACCTATTTCATACTCAGCCTGAATCAAAGAAAGTTGATCTACAATTAAAATTGTTGCAAAAAAAATTAACTGAAGGCGGTGATGTTCTTGAATATATCTCAGGACTTGAGAAATTTAGGCATGAAATTATTAATGCTGGTTTTCCCGCAATTGATGATAGATTTATGTTCACAATTGTTATTGCTAGACTTCCTTCTTTCTACACGCATTTTTTCGAGACTCTACAAGTAACTGGGAAATTAGAGAAACTAAAGTTTGATGAACTCTGTGAAATGTTGACTCAACATGATAAAACTTTTGGGAAGAAGAAGAAAGTTGGTGAAGATGTTTTTCTCACAGAGGCCAGCAGTAGTAAATCATCAGCAGACAATTCTCGAGGCAGAGGCAGAGGGAATCATAATAAAGCAGCACATAGTGTACAAAGTCGAGGTCGAAGCCAAAGCACAGGAAACAATTTTAACAGAGGCAACAGTTCAGGAAGGAGTAATTTTCAAGGTAGAGGAAAAAACCAAGGAAGAGGTAATTTTCAAGGACAAGGAAATAATAATCTAGGTAGAGGACAATCTCAACATAGAAGTCAAAGCAGAGGCAAAGGACAATCTTCAGGAAGAGGAAGAGACTTAAGTCAAATTGTGTGTTGCAGATGTAACAAAGTTGGCCATTATGCTGAATATTATCGAACTTCACTTAATAAGATTCCCAAGTTTCAGCAACATTCAACACAATTTGCAAATGATCAAGATGATGATAACTCAGAATATATTTTTACTTCCTCGCCAGCATCACAACTTTCATCCCATCTTAGAAGTGACTATGAAGATGCCTGGATATTGGATTCCAGGGCAACTCAGCACATGACTTGTCGAAGTGATTTTTTCTGGAATTTTCAATATTGCCAACTTAATTCCATTTTTCTTGCTGATGATACAAAACATACTCCTTATGGAAAAGGAGCAGTCAAAGTTTTTCTCCCTGGCATTGGAGAAAAAATGATTTCCAATGTATCGTATGTACCAACATTTAAGAAAAATTTGCTCTCTTTAGTCACGATTCGACAAGCAGGACATCAGGTGATTATGGAAGATGGTTTATTCAAGATTAATTCAGTCAAACAGAACTTGAAAACAGTCATGACAGGTTATGAAGATGGAAAACTGTTACAGATGAAAGGGACAGTTGTTCCAAGGCATTCTGATTTTGCAGGGGCAGTGACTACATGTATTTCACCTGTAAGACTATGGCATGTAAGATATGGACATTTTAATTTTGAGAGTCTTTCTCAATTATAGAAAAAAGGAATGGTTAAAGGACTTCCCACTTTCAAAAGGGAAAATGCAAAATGTGAAGCTTGCATATATGGCAAACAAAGGCGAGAAAGTTTTCCAACGAGTTCATGGTGTGCACATAGGCAGCTACAACTAGTTCACAGTAATGTTTGTGGACCACTACAAACTTCATTTGGTGGATGCAAATATTTCTTACTTTTCATTGATGATTTCAGCAGAATGACTTGGGTTTACTTTTTGAAGAACAAGTTAGAATCATCTGATAAGTTTAAAATTTTTCGCCAACTTGTTGAAAATGAAATAAAAGAAAAGATAGGTACTCTCAGGATGGATAATGGGAGAGAATTCACTTCAAATGAATTCAAAACTTATTGTAGTGAAAATGGCATAAGACGACATCTTACTAATGTTTACACTCCACAGCAAAATGGAGTAGTCGAAAGAATGAATCGCACCTTGTTAGGAATGGCGAGATCCATGTTAACTTTCAAGAGGTTAAGTCCAACATATTGGGCAGAAGTAATTCATACAGCTGTCTACCTAAGAAACAAATCTCCAACTGCATCTTAGATGGAATCACACCTTATGAATCTTGGTTTGGTTTCAAACCTCGAGTTAAACATCTTAGAGTTTTTGGATCAGTATCTTATGCCTTAGTTCTGAAAGCAAAATGAACTAAGCTTGACTCAAGAAGTTTAAAATGCACCATGATTGGCTATTCTGATGAGAAGAAAGGGTATCATCTTTTGACAAATGGAAAATTCATTGTGAGCAGGGATGTCATTTTTTATGAAACTGAAAGTAAGAGTGCTGAAGAAATCGAAAATCTTCTTCACAAGTTAGAAACTAAGGGAAGTAAAAGAAATGGAAAAATGCAAAGTCAACCAACTTCACCAAATTGGTATGAACATGATTTTTCATCCTTTGAAGATGAGTCATCGAGTCCATCTACATCAACAACATCATATGGGTCTTCTAGCAGTTCATCCGCATCTCCAAGTAGCAACAATTCTTCTAACAGTGATTCTCCACACTCTTCACTTGAATGACGGACACCAGTTTATATTAATCCTCTTTACAATGATGGAGAATTTACAAAAGCACAAACAAGTGAGCACCAACTACCAAAATGGGCAGTTCAACTTTTGAAAGATGTAAAGCCTAATGAGCAGAATAAGACAGGCACTAGAAGGGCACATAGAAGTGAAGGAAATTTTGCCTTGATAGAAAATGATTTTACTGAACCTTGCACATACAAAGAAGCAGTAAGACATAAAGAATGGCAACAAGCTATGGTTGAAGAATATCAGGCAGTAATTGATAACAACACTTGGAAACTTGTTGATTGTCTAGCAAATGTTAAACCCATAGGATGCAAATGGGTTTACAGAATTAAGTATAATCAAAAGGGAGAACTTTAAAAGTATAAAGCACAACTTGTCGCAAAAGGTTTTGCGCAGTAGGAAGGCATTGATTATGAGGAAACTTTTGCTCCTATAGCTAAATGGAACACCATCCGATTAACACTTGCGTTGGCTAGTCACGGAGGATGGAAATTTCATCAAATGGATGTGAAAAGTGCTTTTCTCAACACGGATTTACAAGAGGAAGTGTATATGACCCAACCGCTAGGTTTTGAAGTTGAAGGACAAGAACATAAAGTCTGCAAATTGATCAAGGCTGTATATGGATTAAAACAAGCTGCACGTGCTTGGTACGCAAATATGGATGAATACCTTAAGAAAGTTGGTTTTCAATAAAGTTAATCTAATCATACTTTGTATGTGTGACAACAAGGAAAATATTTGGTCATTCTTGTTATGTATGTAGATGATTTCATCATCACTGGCAACCATGATGAGCATATTGCACAGGTGAAAAAGGAGTTACATGCCCGTTTTAAGATGACAGATTTGGGATTACTTCACTACTATCTTGGAGTTGAAGTCTTCCAACGTCCACATCATATTTTCATTTCTCAGAGTAAGTATGCAGCAGAGGTTCTTCAGCAATTTGGCATGCAGGATTGCAAGCCCGTTCTCACCCCCATGGAGAAAAACTTGAAACTTTCAAAATTTGAAGGGGGAGAAAATGTAGACAGTACAACTTACAGACAGTTAATTGGCAGCTTGATTTATTTGACAAATACTCATCCTGATCTATCTTATGCAGTCAATATTCTTTCACATTTTATGCAGGAACCACGAGATAGCCACTGGAATGTAGCCAAAAGAGATTCGATATATCCAAGGAACAAAATATTTTGGTCTTCTTTACACAAAGACTAAAAATTGTGTACTTGATGGATATTCCGATGCTGACTTTGCTGGGAGTATTGATGATCGAGCATCAACATCAGGTTATTTAATGAATATGGGGTTAGCAACAGTATCTTGGAGTTGTAAGAAACAAGCTATAGTGGTCACTTCTTCAGCAGAATCAGAGTACATTTCAGCATGGGAAGGAGCATGTGAAATTGTTTGGTTGCGCAGAATTTTGTAGGACTTGGGCATTTCTTAGACAGAAGCTACATCATTATTCATTGACAGCCAATCAACCATAAAACTTGCCAAGAACCCAGTTTTTCATTCAAAGACAAAGCATGTGGACACCAAGTATCATCATATCAGATCTCTCATTGCCAAAGATGTCCTCAAGCCAGTTTATTGTCCTTCCGAAGATCAGATCTCCGACATTTTTATGAAACAGCTTGGCAGAATAAAATTTACCAAGTTCAGGGATGAACTTGGTATCTGTTGTAATGTATCTTTGGATCATAGGGGGGAATGTTAGATGATCCAAAAATACAATTTTATCATAGGTTATAAAATTAGAATAAAATAATTATTAATTTAAGATATTAAATTAATAATTATTATTCTAGAATGTTTAATTATTTAATGGAGACTTTTTAGAATTAGCATATTGTTGTAACTAGATATGACTCTCCAAATGTGTCGTATCTTAGGCTCTATTTTAGGATATTTGTTAGCTAGTTGGTTTGAATAGCATTTATTGTAAATGGACACTTGTTATTTAATAAGTAATGCATAATTAGAGGTAGTTAGGACATGGAGCTTATAAATAGCTCATTGCAAGAGTGTTTGGGTGTTCGGGTGTAAACTCTTGCAAAATCAAATTATGTAATTATTTTTTCTGATTAATAAAATTACGTGTCTGAGGACACTTCTGCCATTAGTCAATTGAATAAACATCACTCTTGATTGTAATTTTATAGGTTTTATAAAATCTGGATATAAATAACATGATGTTTCTTTGTGTTGTTAGAAATATGGGAGGCATAAACATATTTTAGAGCAAGTTTGAAAAAACCAAAGTTTGCTACTTTGAACTTGAAATTTGAAATTTTATATAAAATAAAATAAAACAAACAAACAAGCAAAAGTTCAATTTCAAAATACATTATTTTCTATAAATTTTCTTACAATCAAACTGTTGGACACCTAATCCTAAAGGGTTAGCGTGGAAGCCGAATGGACAAAGCAGTCCAAGAGACCTTGGGATGTGAATCCCAACGGTCACCAAATGTACTATAAATGTATATCAAATTGTTAATAAAATTGCAATGCATGCTTTATCTTTCCTATTTGTTCTTGCTGTCCATGTCTGTTTAACATGGTATCAGAGCCATGATGAGTGGCCTGTTTTCCCTGAGCAACTCATCTGAGTTGCCTTGAATAGTGCTGGCCCAGTCTTCATTACCTGAAGAGCGCTGCCTACCTGCCTGCCTGAAGCTGCATACCTAATTTCTGAAGGTATCATAGCACAGGTCCCAGAAATAGTTGTAACTCCTGCTGTCCTGAGAGCTGCTCAGTCCTGAGCACTACTCTGACATTGATTCCCTAGCCCTGCATGCTGCCTACACTGCTGAGTGATAGGGTTCTCAGAGAACACCTCCCTGGCCTGATAACGCCTCGAATTGAAATTCCTGAAGACTGAAGACTGCGTACCTGACAATCTGAAGACTGCGTACTCCTCGGTAACACCGATGTTCTTCTTAAAATCTCCCAATCTGAAGACTGCGTACTCCTCGAGTGATGCTGCATGGGCACTATTTCCTTAGTTGTCCGTCCATGACATCGAGAATTGGTGAGCCATGGTTAGTGCAGTTGAGAAAGGCCATTTTTCGTTTCTGTTGCACGTTGTCAATGAGCAATTTACACTATATTTTCGTGAAGATTGTTGGATTCGATTTTCAAAATGGTTTGTTGAATCCGTGCTTGAAGTGGATCCGAGCATACGAGTGCCGAATTTATTACAACAATATGCCAGGGGAATAGAACACAATAGTGGTATGGTGAGCGTCAAACTATCTATTGAACGGGAAGGCTGCATAAGCTTGTGTGCCAACTGACAGTTTTTTCATAACTGATGTTTGAAGTCCCCTCTGCCGGATCGCACACCCGTGAGAGACCGACTGCGTTAAGTTTGGATCAGCAAGAGAGTTGGTGACTAAGAAAATTAGAAATCGTTGTTACTATGCCCATCGGTGGTTTCATTCATCATGTTGAGGCAGGAAACCGAGGTCATATTGTTTTGTAAGTGTAAGAAGAAAGCTGATCACTGAATATATGATCCTTGGCCTCATATACTATGGAATTCATTGCTCAAGGCGCTACAACTGCAAGTTGTGATGATTGTCTGATCTCTATTTATACATCTCCTTTGTGGGTGATTTTGACTGTGTGTGATTCTCATTGTAAGAAATTAGATCTTTTAGTGGCTGATGGAAATAAAGGCGCATTAAAGGTACATTTATGGTTAGGTTCTTTAATTTCATGATTGTGAAGTGGGGATTCGTTTCAAAGCAGAAACCCGCATGACTAGTTCCAGATCTATGACAAATCTTGGCGAATTCGTTGGTTCTCGGACTGCATTTTTGGGCCAATTTTAGGGCGAATGGCTGAATATAAGGCTTTTGCACAGAAACGGTTTAAGGTTTCATCGAATGTGGGAAATCCTCACGGAACTGTTTCACATTTGTGGTTGGACGAGTGTTAGCTGTAGAGAATCGTTTTGTTTGGCGTATTCGTTGGGTGCAGTCGGATAATATTGCAACTCGTCCTTATATACTTCGCACAAAGCAGAATAATATTTCATTTTTCAAACTGAGCACAAAACAGCAGTTATGCTTTAGCAATGCCTTGAATAGAAGAGTTCGAGGCGAGTTTTGAACCAGAAAAGTTCTTTGATGTAATAAAGCACGAGTTTTTAATGAAGTATAGCTTAGAGGCTGGCTGAGAAGGAAAGCGCTGACTGGATATTAGATCGACCGACATCCATGGGGCCCTTGGTATCGTTTCCGTGGCGTTCTTCGTATTTACGACTCACTCTGACGGCTCTTCCCCTGATTATGCCATTGTGGCATCTTTGTATTATCTGTTAAATCCTTTTTTAGATGAATTATTAGAGCTGGGCCAATCAGATACGTATCTTCGGATCCTCAAAATCCTGCCATAGTCAAGATTGGGGTGGACAATAAGGATACATCAATGTCTCAAAATTAGGTCTCCACCATACATCAACACATCTCCAATCTGCCAGTCCGGTTGAAGAGTACTTGAATTTGCAGCAAGTTTGCTTGACAGTTTACGCTTCAAGCCTTCAATTTCATTTTCACTAGGCTTTAAGCGTCCTCCAGGCAACTTACGAAAGGTGTTTCGATCGACTCAACTTCTACAACCACTGTTAAATTTACTTTTTGAAGAAAATTAGACATGAAGAAGGAAATTATGAAAGGATAATCATATCAATCTATATTGGATTGACATGAAATGGTTGGCATGAATATATAGCTATAAAGAATAGTCTGTTTAAATGGTGCTGCTGCGTATACGCATTGGGTATATCAAAAACTTGTATTCTAATCAGCATTATGAAGTGAATTTGAAGCAATTTTGGAGACATTCTTGGAGCAGTTTCTTGTAGAGATTTTGGAGCAGTTTCTTGTAGAGATTTTGCATGATTTCCATAGCAGTCAAATTCTCTGAAGTTTGCAGTTGAGGACAACGCTCATCTTCACATTTATATATTTTTTGCATTGGCTCCAGTTCATTCTTGAAACGAAATGTGGACTGTTGATTTACCATATGCTCAATTGTACCAATGTTTATTGTAGCTTGACGAGAAATGTTTATTGTAGTTTAACTTGGTAAACATCCAGCTTACTCAGATCCTGCTCCATCAACCATTTTCGCAACATTGTTGCCACTTGACAAGCCCTTACAAGATCTTGTAGTAAGAGTACAATATTATTTTTCTGTTGCTGTTGCCTCTGTTGTGTTTTTAAGTGACATTGAAGAAAATGGCTAGACTTGAAGATGCATTAAAGTTATTGAATATCTTAATTCATTCCACTGTTGATGAGATGGTCAAAGTTAACAAAGAAACTCTCTTTGACATCCAAACCTCTCTGCAAACTGCACATGAGAATATTGAGTTTTTGCAGCTTGAGACAAAGCTGCAGCAAGAAGAACTACAGCAATGGAGTCATCCTTCTGAACCTGTTTCTATTCAGAAGATTGAAACAGACTCCCTTAAACAACAAGTCAACAATGTTCCTGTTCATTCAAATAAAGCAGCAGTTGTAAATGCAGATGCAGAAGTTCAGTCTGCACTTCCCAAGCCCATTATTAGACCGTGGGAACAGCTTGTCCACAACAAGCACGGAACTGGTCTTGGATATGACAAGGACTTGTCCTTTCATATTCCAGACTACTCAAAACCCATTTAGTTTCAGAGTGGTGGTCTCATTTATGACAGTTCAGCTTCAGCTGTTCCAGACTCTGCTCCTCTTCCACAACAGCAACAACAATAACAGATCGTGAAATGCCAACACTGTGATCGAGTTGGCCATATGAAAGATCACTGTTTTGATCTTCATCCATGTAAGCACTGCCATAAAACTAGCCATTCTTCAAACAGATG
>APFE030693638.1:14387-27328 GCA_000404065.3 Pinus taeda
GGGGGGGAAATGATGGTCATATACAAGCTTCAAAGCCACATCAAGCGAGCCTGAGCCACAACCTGCCACACCAATTTCAGAGTTGTAGCCAGAGACAAAGATGCCTATGAACATGGCATCAGTTGGCAATCTGGGACACTTCCTCTAGCAGAAGACTTCAGCTTCTTGCCAGTTTTGGAAGAGTTCCGCGAACAAAATTGAGAACACTTCCTCTAGCAGAAGACTCCAGCTTCTTTCCAGTTTTGGAAGAGTTCCAGGAATTAGATAAGCATTCCAGAGTTGTTGGTCATCCTTAAACCATCACAGGTTGAGACTTCCCTTTTACGGTTGAAGGTTTCCCTCTTTAAAACAATAGGATCACTTCCTCTAGCAGAATACTTACAGCTTCTTGCCAGTTTTGGAAGAGTTTCAGGAACTGCACTAAGCGTTCCAGTGTTGGTGGCTATCCTTAAACCACCGCCCTTTTTTACCAACATTTCATAGAGCACGTTCAGCCTAGTGCTGCCATGCATTATTGCACATTTTGTATTACAGCTCTTTTCTTGGACTCATACATAACCCTTCGGATTAAGGGGGGGAATGTCGGACACCTAATGCTAAAGGGTTAGCGTGGAAGCCGAATGGACAAAGCAGTCCAAGAGACCTTGGGATGTGAATCCCAACGGTCACCAAATGTACTATAAATGTATATCGAATTGTTAATAAAATTGCAATGCATGCTTTATCTTTCCTATTTGTTCTTGCTGTCCATGTCTGTTTAACACAAACACTCCATTTAGAATTCTTTAGCTAAATCCCAACTATAAAAATAGAGTGGAATTTCCAATTATAACAACAATGCTATAACAATAGAGTGACATTTCCAAGTATAACAATATTCCTTTGGTTAGAAGAACTGAAACAAAGAAGTCATTGCTTGGTTTCATTTATAAAAAATCAATACCTCTCTAGGGCTACATTGAATGCACTTTGTGTTTCCTTCTTGTAACACTTAAACCACCCATCCTTCTAGTTCATCTCTGGCTTTTCTTTCTTACTTGAGGGAAAACCACACAATAGAACAACAAAAATCCTACTCTACAACTCAAATTGATTAAATTAATTTTCTTGAGGGTAGATGATTAAATAGAGCGAAAAATGCTAAAAACATATATGGTAATCTTAATTCTCATATGCATGACTATCTGTTGCTAAATTTAGACTCTATGTAAACTACTACAAACTATGAGCTAACTCAGAGTAATTGGGAGTAATTAAAACATTCCAACACTACAAACTATGAGCTAACTCTGAGTAATTGGGAGTAATTAACACATTACAACACTACAAACTATAAGCTAACTCGGAGTAATTAACACATTACAACACTCCCCCTTATTTACCATAACTATTTCCTACTAGTCTAAGTCTCAACTAGACTTAAAATTCTTGAGAACAATTAAAAAATGGGTTTTACTCTTGCATTTGGATGTAGGTTGTTCTCGACTATAGTATAATATTTTTCTTATTTTTGTTCAAAAAATTATATTTTATGTTTTTATGGCTCTAGTACTTTATGTACTCTTAGAATCTCAAGCTCTAATCCTTTATGTACTCTCAGTTTCTCAAGCTCTAATACCACTCTCACATGATAGAGGAGCTAACTACAAAATAACACAATATGTGTGACTCATTGTCTTTAAATTTATCTTGTACCTAAACTCCTTCAAACCATGAGCTAATTGGAAGTAATTATCACATTCCAACATTACTCTATCACATTCATGTTATAAGAGTAAATAAAGAATCACTAAATAATATTTTTTCCTAAAATTTTTGCCTCTAAAAACATAGGTATGGTATTCAATATTTTCACTTTTAGATAAACCTAGTGATTAGGATCCTCACACTATATATATAATATATAATTGAATTTAGAAAAACATAAATTAATAATTTAAATATTTATATTAAGTTAAATCTAGTTATTACCAAAATAATGATCCTCATCTTGTAATATATATATTAATTCATTTCAATATAAATATATTCCACACATATGTTGATTAAATTGAAATGTGTAGATATTTTTCTATATATGGGAATTAACAGGTATTCTGAATTGTAAACCTAACTCTATCTTGTACCATCAAGGAATGCCACTTTTCCCTCATCGTGAGTTGCAAAAATACCTTTCCAACCCATAAATATAAAAAAGAAAATGCAATATACATAAAAATATTAAGATACGATGACTTTGAAATCATACTTAAAAAGAGACGACTTCTACTCCCTCTACAGTTATGTGTTTTGAAAGAATCAAAATATTGAGTGGGCAACTTTCCTTTTGCGAAGGCGACGTCTACACTCAAGCATCTTGATGTTCTCGAAAAAAATGAATTGTTTTCTTCCCGAGAAAAAGATTTTTTTGCAGAATTGGTTGTCGTTATCATAATTTGGAAAAAAATGAACTGTTTTCTTTCCCAGAAAAAGAGTGTTTGGCAGAATTGGTTGTTGATATTGGACGGGGTACAACTATTATTTAATAAATGACGTAAACGGACCAAATACAAAATCACTGGTTCGATCGCCACGTCAAAGTCCCATGACTGGAAAAACCTAACATGTACAAAATATTCGATATTTATAAATATCTTATGATTTATAATTATCTTAAAAATGAAGTAAAAAAAATATCCAAATATTCTAGAACCCTAAAATGACCATAAGAGTAGTTTTCATACTGTTACCTACGTGTGAAAGTGGAAAGGGATGGAAATTTTTACCGTGAAGTAGACTTTTGCCTATTATTCGTCGGCAGTAGTTCAGTGATTTCCGGTTAATTAGCCGCACGTAGGCTACGCATTTAATTTGATTAAGAATTTATTAAAATCGCAGGTTCGAGTTACATAGTAAAATTTATTATAAATATATTTAAATAATAAAATGTTATAATTTATTGGAAAAATTGTATTACTAATTTTTAAGAAAAAAGGTAAAATTGTATTAAACAATAGTTTTGTGTATAAATTCTTTATTATGATGATAACTTCATTATTTATTAAAAGCTTCATTTTAATGGGCATGTTTGGGTGAGGTGACTTCACCACATGTTAAAATATTTATTCTAATGAGCAAGTATACTTATTAAAAGCTTTATTCTAATGCGCATGTACATGTGAGGTGACTAAACCACATGTTAAATTGTTGATTCTAGTGACTAAATCACATGTTAAAATGTTGATTTTAATGAGTAATTATGTATGAGTGAGAATATTTGATAGTTCAACCTTCTCATTCCCTTATCATGGTGTAAGGCTTATCCATTCCTTTCTTTCCATCCATCATTTTGTGTTTTCCTTCTTTTCCTTTCTTTCTATCCATCATTTTGTGTGTTTTCTTCTTTTCCTTTCTTTCCATCCATCATTTGGTGTGTTTTCTTTTTCATAATGACTAGATGTGTTACTAATTAATTCTTCATTTTTCTCCTTTCCTATAGTTTTATGAAAATTAGGTAAACTGTTCTCTAGGAATTATTTTGACGTATCTATCTCACAATGAGCCCATTTTTCAGTTCCCTCTATATGCCAACAAAAATGTCAATTTTAATGAATAATTCTACAAAAATTAAGTAAACTTTTATTCAGGAATATTTTTTACTTACCTATTCCACAACGATCCCCTACTCCTTTCATGTTTTTTTAGCCACTTTCAAGTTATCATCTCAACCGACATATGTCAAATGAATAAACATCACTCTTGGTCATAAGCTTATAGGTTTTTATAAACTTTGGATATAAATAACATGATGATGCTTTATGCTATGTAGAAATGTGGGATGCACAAAAAATATCTTTTAGAACAAGTTTGGAAGAACCAAAATTTGCTGCTTTGAACTTGAAATTTGAATTTTTCTAAGAATAAAATAAACAAAAAACAAAATATCAATTTCAAAACTCAGAGTTTGCTATAAATTTTCTTACAATCAACCATTCCATTTAGAATTCTAGAAGAAAACTCAAATAGCTTAATTAAGCACTTTAGCTAAATTCCATATATAAAAATAGAGTGGCATTTCCAATTTTAACAACATTGCTATAACAATATAGTAGCATTTCCAAGTATAACAACATTCCTTTGGTTAGAATAATTGAAACAATGATGTTCTTGCTTGGTTTTGTTTGTTAAAAATCAATACCTTGCTAACACTACATAGAATGCACTTTACTTTTCCAGCTTTTTAGGCTGAAACCACCAATCCTTCTAGTTCATCTCTTTTTTTTCTTTGCTTTCTGGGTTGAGTGAAAACCACACAATAGCACATTAGAAATGCTAATCTATAACTCAAATTGATTAAATTAAATTTCTTGAGGGTACATGATTAAATAGAGCTAAAAATGCTAATGATATATATGATAATCTTAATTCACATATGCATGACTACCTATTCCGAATTTTAGGCTCTAGGTAAGCTACTACAAACAATGAGCTAACTAAGTATGAGCTAAGTGGTAGTAACTGGGAGTAATTAACACGTTATAACACTCCCCCTTATTTAATATAGCTACTTCCTTCTAGTATAAGTCTCAGCTAGACTTATAA
Organism: Pinus taeda; assembly: GCA_000404065.3. Taxonomy (NCBI): domain Eukaryota; kingdom Viridiplantae; phylum Streptophyta; class Pinopsida; order Pinales; family Pinaceae; genus Pinus; species Pinus taeda. Next base: position 18,969 of record APFE030693638.1, read on the forward strand.
TACTTAAGAGCAATTCAAATATTGGTTTTACATTTGCATGTGGATGTAGGTTGTTCTCTAATGTAGTACAATATTTTTCTTACTTTGGTTCAAAACTTTATATTCGGTGTTTTTATGGCTTTAATACTTTTTGTTCTCTTAGTTTCTTGAGCTCTAAAACCACTGCCTTTAATACTTTTTGTACTCTTAGTTTCTTGAGCTCTAATACCACTCTAACACGATAGGGGAGGAAACCATACATAACACAATAGCACAATTTGTAAGTTGCATTGATTGAATTAAATTGGTTGAAGATACATGATTAAATAGACCCAAAAATATTAATAATAAATATGCTAATCTTAGCTCACACATGCATGACTCATTGTTCCTAAATTTAGACTCTACTACTAAAAACTATGATCTGATTGGGAGTAATTAAAAAATTCCAACATTACTCTATCTCATTCAACTAATAAGAATAAGTTAAGAATTACTAAATAATTTTCTTCCTAAAAAAATCTCCAAAAAACTTTTGTATGGAGTTAAATGTTTTCAATTTACATAGACATAGTGATTACCAAGATGATGATCCTCACAGTGAAATATATATATCAATTCATTTCATTAAGTTAAAAAAAAAAATCGATTTAAATATTATATTAAGTTTAAACCTATTTGATCTTGAGATTGATTGATCCTCAGAATGGCAGTATATATATATATATATTATCAATTCATTTCATTTAAGTTAAAAAAAAAATCGGGTTTAAATATTTATTAAGTTTAAACCTTGTGATCACTGAGATTGATGGTCCTCAGAATCGGAGTATATATATAATATATATTTAATTTCTGAAGTTTGGTTGATGAAGACATAAACTTTATTAGAATTTAAATATTTATATTTACGATTGGAAATACATTTAACAAATAAATCATTGTAAGCAATTGTGAGAAATGTTAATTAGAAAATAAAGATTAACAAAATTGAAATTGTTTTCATATATTTTGTAATCATCCCATTAATGGGGTTAATTATGGATTAATTGATTAGATGAATATGAATATTTTTATGACCAACTCAATTATAAAAAAACATTTATATTTTCATATATTTTTATAATCTTTTCAATTAATTGGTTATGATGAATTAATTCATTAGATGAATATAAATGGTTCCATTGATGTAATGTAGACCCCAAAGTAGGAAGATTTTAACCATTGTTTGAAAAAGAATGTGTCATTACTGTCATTCCATAAAAGAATGCATCATTATTCAAAAAAAGAAAACAAATGATGCATGCCATTAAGAGAACTTGACTACACAAAAGCATAAGTCAAATGTTATCCCTTGTTAAACTTCGATGAAAAAACATAACATTTTATTATAGAAAATGTTTTACATATATCATAATTCAAGAATTGGCAGTTATTATACATAACAGAACTAATCTACTCCAATGTTAGATAGACAAAAAAACTCCCTGAAACATCTCAGAAAATATTCATTTGATCTCAAAGGAACTCTACACTTCAAACAAGAACAAAGAGAGTTACAAAAAAGAACAAATTGATAAACCCAACAGAGATTGTTGCACGCGGTTACCCATGAAAACAGAGACAAAAGGAAGTCGTACTAAATCATGAAAAACCATGACTTTGAAAAACCCCCTCCGAAAAGAGTTCAAAATTCATCTACCCTATCAAGAGAGACAGACCAATCTTAGATAAAAAGTTAGCCTCAAAATTATGTTCTCTAAAAATGTGCCAGATGGATATCGATGTGGAGAGAGACTTTAATCCACATATCCTCTACATCTAGTTGAACAAGGAAGGAACCTAAAGGGCATGTTGATCTTGTATCAATCTGATTGTAGAGAGAGAATCCCCAACAACAAAGAGGTTATCAATGTTGATCCCTTATGCAACCTCTAAGACACCCAATAATGCAAGCATTTCTTCCCTACAATTTTCCCCAAAGGCATCAAACCACCTGAAATGATAAGAGCTCCCTGGACTAATGTGGAGAGAGACTCCTCAACCACAACGACCTCCACATGAGGTCAAATCAAAGAAGCAAATTAGAAAAGAGTTGGAAACATTAATAAAATAAATTGTCCAGGAGCATTCCTTGGGGCTTCAAGGACCAAGTTTTTGAAAGTAGACAACAATACAAAGAGAAGAAAGTTTGACCTCAGGGGGAATTATCTCAAAAATATATTCATTCATGGAAAGCTAGATGACCAAAAAAATGTATAGAGGGAGAGCCCTGTATGCTTTAGAATAGTGTTCCCAAGATCTAATCCATGTTGTGATTGAGGAGTGGTATCCATCCACCTGAATCCCAAAGAGAGAGCAAACCTGGTTACAAATTTGCTGAGAAAAAGGGCAGAGAATGAATAAGTGTAAACAATCCTCCATGTCATATTTGCAGAAAACATAATGTCCCAGCCCCACCATTCCTTTCTTCATAAGGGAATTCCAAGTTAAAATGTGGTTGTAAATTGTAAGCCAACTGAAACATAAAAGTTTGTGGGGGTCATCCCAAGTCCACATATGAGCTGAGAGGTCAGCATAGTGAGATAATTGACACCAAAAGTGATATTATTCATAAACTTGGAAGCCTTCCTTTGAATCCGTTATGTAACTCCCAAACCCAATCTATGTGCGTATAAGAGAGTGGTTATTACTTAAATTGATAGAGATTTTGCCCTCAAATGCTTTCCCATTCAGCCCAACATGGGCCAGAATCCCATTTTATCCAGACAATGAGGCTAAATATATCATATATATCTAGATTTATATATATTTATATATATTATATATATATATATATTATATATTATATATATAATATTATATATATATATATATGATAGATAGATAGATAGTATATATATATATAATCCAAAGAAATGTTGGATTGTAATACTAAAATCAAAATATGATAATCCGATATTTCGTAAAATCTGAAATTGAAACATAAAATCAATTAATTGGTAATTAAAACTTAGAATTCAAACCTGATTATGAACGCACCTAAACATTAAATAAACATTCTAACCTTCCTCAATCAAAATCAAAACATGGCATTTTCTACACTCCTTAAAACCTGAAATTGAACAATAAATTCGAATTAAACCTAAAATGAGTTAACTATTCAACAAAACTTGAAACTAGTAATGAAAACCTAAAATCTAAATCTAATAATCCGCACACTTTGGACATTAATATGAAATTGGATAATTCACGCAAAGGACATTAAATTGAAACCTACTAGTTTGGGTGCTTAGGCATTAATCCTCACACCTAGTAACCTAATCATAACAGCTTGTTAAATCGAAACCATGGAAACCAAATCGAATAATAGGCATGATAACAAATAGAAGAAATGGTTATTGTAATTCGACATCATATATAGAAAATGACTTTTATTTATTTTTAAAATTGTATAGTTATGTAATATGTGGTGATTAAAGTTGATGAAAAATATAAATATAGATTTAAGGATATAAATAAATTATTTTTAAAAACTTTACTTATTGTAGATGAGCTGAAGGGACTGTGTAACCCTTTTTAATGTGAAAACATAGATTTAAAGATATAAACAAGTTAATAAGAGTTATGCGCTGGTATTGTTACTACTTTTTCTTTCTGGTGTATATGTATTTTCTTTATCTAACCAATAAACATGTGTATATAACAAATATGTTCACATATGTATATGTGTATATAACATGAAAACCCTATCATGTATCATCCCAAAGCTCCCCATACTGTGCACTATCAACTATGCACACGTTATGATATAAGTGGAGTGCTCAATTGACATGTCACATAAATACTTGGTACTGTGCACACACACTAGTGTTTATGTAAGAGGTTTGAACAAATATGAAATCATATCAACCAATGGGGTATACCCTGTTCATGTCACATTGGTTTTGGGATGGTGGTGACGACATGGTTCAACATGTGAGAGTACAACCCGATGCTTGTAAACCTGCAGATGGGTGCAACCTACCTAGATTACACCATGCTGGTTAGGGTATTTGACACATTTACATAGCATACAAATTTTGAAGGACCAAGCCCCTAGATTGGGAAACCTTTTCCCAACTATGTTAAACGAGGGGTGGCTACGTTGGGTCCCTCAATGATAGAAACCCAATATGATTTTGATCTTTTAGTAAAATTACTGCAAATGTTTGAATGATTGGACTTCTTATGATATAAGAAAGGAAAACAATTTCATTGTAATTCAAGGCTATAAGTAAATGGTCCAATAGAATTCCCTCCATACTATTCCTATATGTACTCTAAATAAATGGCCCTATTAAATTAGCTCCTTATGATTCCTAAATACACTACAAGTCTCATATGTGTACTAATTCAAGTATATATAGAATTATAGTATTTTTTTAATTCTACAACAAACTGTTGAGTAAATTAAACATATAAATTTATAAAAATATAATGAAATTTTAAATTATTTTTCTTAATCTATATAAAAAATTATCACTTTCAAGCTACTTAATATTAAACCAAGATAACCAAATTCGAAATTTAATCATTTATCCACAGCATGAACTATAATCTAGTTTCTTCCAATTTGAAATATAAATTCTGTTTCCTTCAAAATTTAAACCTTACTTCCGTATCATAAATATAAAATATTTTCTAATTTAAAATAAAAATTAAAAAAAAATCTAAATCTATTTTTCAAATTTCACTTAAAATCAAAAATACAAATAACAACACTGGACTACTCAGCTTCCTTCCTCATATGACTCTCTGTCATAAGGAAATGCGTGCGATGGCCATACACAATTAAATTAAGGACTTTTGAATCATATATTCTTAAACTACTGTGGATATTCCTGTTTACAGTGTTTGATAAATACTCCTATCTGTATTATTTTGAACCTTGGCTGGACAGATAAGTAAAATGGGGATTTGTGAGTGTGGCTAGTGTGTAATTAATGAAAATTAATATTAAAATATAAAAAAATTAATGCAGATTTTTTGTAATCAGGTTATAGGACCTCTTTAATTTTTAATTCTTTTAATTATATTTAATTTACATCCACAGACATTACATCAAAATTAAAAAATCCCTTTTTCACATTTCCTCTCGAACCACTGTACATTTTCTCACGATTATATCAATCAACTCGTACTCAAACCATAACCATAATAATGACACCGTCAAAGACACATAATTATGAGATATTTTTTAATTATTGAGCTTTGGAAACACTCTCCACTGAATTAAACTTTATGCCAAAAAACTTTATTACTTCATTTCGCGTTTCTAAAGATTGTCATGTGGTTGTCGTCATGTTTGCCGCTTCATGTGGGGGTCGACACTGAGACCTATAAAAACAAGCCGCTCCAACGTTGAATGCTCGAACTGGCAGTGGCAAGAGTGCACGGAGGCTATTGAATCATGGGTATTCTACATTTCTGTTTCTAGAAGATAATCACAAACTCTGTCACCGAGGCTATTGAATTTGGGGTATTCTAAAATTCCGCTTATAGAAGTATTCCCAAACTCTCCCACCGAGGGTATCCAATTTGGGGTATTCTAAATTTCCGCTTACAGAAGATATTCCCTAGTAAGCTGTCCAGAGAGTACTGGATCCGGAGTTTCCCAAATCCTCCACTCTGCAGCTTCATATTATATTATTGGGTGTATATAATCTTCGATAGCTAAATGTTTAGACACCACCTAATAGGTATTTTTCATTCCAATGTAGCACAACAGATCCATACTGTGCTGAATACTTCTTACAAATTCCGTGTCAGAGAGCAGCTGCTGAAATAAAAAGATGCTATCTGGCACGGAATTTGTAAAAAAGTATTCAGCAGAGAAGGGTAAAGAGCTAAATATTTAGCATGAGGTCGAAGCAGAGATATGATAGAAGAGGGACATATCAGAAGAACTGAGTGCATGTAGATGGCGGTAACGAAAATTGCAATTTTACGGAAAAAGACTGAGTCTGCATTGAGTTTGATGGTTCTCTGATGCTGATGATCGTCCATTCAAGCAGATATTTGCAGGTATGAGAAGCGATCAAATAGAAATGAAAAGTACGGCTTATTAAATCTTTCAAATAAAAAAAAGTGCAGAGCAGGAGTTGCTCGCTAGCCATTTTGGGCGTGAAAGGTTTTTTTTCGAGACTTATTTAATTATTAATGTTATGGAAAATTTAAAAGAGAGAAATTTATTTTAAAATTTAGAAATCTGGGTTAATGAAAATTGGTGAATTTTTTCTTTTGGGCGTGAAAGGTTTTTTTTCGAGACTTATTTAATTATTAATGTTGTGGAAAATTTAAAAGAGAGAAATTTATTTTAAAATTTAGAAATCTGGGTTAATGAAAATTGGTGAATTTTTTCTAAAAACAATGAAAATAAATTTATTTGCCTATATAAACCACCAAAATTTTCCAACTAATATACTGTGAATGTTGCTTTATTATGTGTTTGTATATTGGGGATTTTTTTCAAAACAAAATCTACAAACTTTTGTTCAAAACTAAACGCAGTTATATTTTATTTCTCTGTTCCTCCTTAAGCTTTATGATCATCATGAAATATCTACATGGAAACTTGTCAGCCTTGCATTCTGTTTATCTTTCCTTTCTCAGAGTCTATCTTACCGTTAAAAAAGCTATCTTCTTTTACATTCTTCTTTTAACTTTACACTCTTATTTCATTAGAAAACTATGCTCAAAAACGACATCATAGCAGAAAATTTAATAATATAAAATTATTAAACTTTATTTTTAAATTCCATAGTACTACATATTTTATGGCTGTTTAATTAATGAAATAAGTTTACTAAAATTCTTAACAGAAAATCAATTTTAAGATCTTCATTTTCATAAATATTACCAATAATTTTATAATTTTTAATTATCATAAAAATAAAATAAAAAATATCCAAAATATTCCAAAACCTAAAATCACCCCCGAGTAGTTTGGATAGAGGGATGGAAATTTTAACGTGAAGTCGACGTTTGCCGATTATTCGTCGGCAGTAGTTGAGTGATTTCCCTGTTAATGAGTGGCGCGTAGGGTACGCATTTAATTCGGTTAACTTGACTCATCGTTGGAAATTTTCATGGTAAAGTTAAGAGCTGAGTGGTCAAAACAAGATAAAGGCCAGGAAGAACTCACATGGAAAAATATAAAAGTTGGTACAGATACATACAGATTTCTCATTCAGTCACACCCGTGAAAGGATTATTTATACAGAATTATGATGAAACAGTTTATAGATTCATACAATTAAATGCTTTCCAATCAAAGCCAATTTGAAATGAAAGAAACAGTGTTTACCTGATAGTGATAATAATGCCCTTCGTACATAAATAATGAGGAATCATTAACATTTACTGATTGCCTATTGCTTTTTATGCAGAAAAACCATCGCACAATTTGAATGTAGTGTATAATATATTAAATTAATTTTAAAAAATATGGGTAATATGTGTTGCAAAGTTGGTTTTAAGTTTTTATTGGGTTAATTTTTGAATAATTGTTTTTTTAAACATTTTTCTTTAAAAAATGTGAAGTTAGTTAGGGTCAAATTGATTAGATTTATAGTAATCAATGATTTATTGAAGTTTTGATGACTCTATTGTAAAATGCTATTGGGTCAAGGAATAAGTTTCGGGATGATTTATGGTATCTATATGTTGTTTTTTCCCTGGGTTTGTTATTGTTTTTATTTTTAATAATAGTGGTATCGAAGCAAAACCAACGGCTAAAAAAGAGAAATTGTTATTGATAATGAAAGAAGTGTACTGTTTGGTCAAGTAGTGAAAAGAACAAAAACTTAGGGAAAAAAAATGCAAAAACATAAACCGAAACTAACATAAATAAAAACCATATTAAAATATTTGTTGAAATAAAACCATTTAAAAAATAAAATGTGAAACAATACCAAACTAAATAAAAAATAACCTACTAAAAAACATGGACAATATACCTATTTGCGAATGAATCCTAAACCGACAGTAATAAGCAAAACAATATAACCATATCCCAATTATTGCGAAACAAAACATTAACCAAACCCATTTTTACAATTTTTTATGACAAATCCTATCAAATCAATTTATATAAATAAAGCATTCACCAAAAGGAAAAGATTGACATTTCAATAATGAATCTCGATCATTTTAGACTTCCATGTGCTCTAGAGCTTATTATGAGGACAGGCAATATTTTATGTAGAAAATTACACCCGCTGAACGTTGACGCTAATATATCAACGAACCGAATCAAGAGTGGGTATTTTAAGCTCATATATCAACAAATCTTAGTTAAGAGTAGATATTTCGAATTTACTAGTCTCTACTTTTAGGTT
>APFE030693654.1:0-16766 GCA_000404065.3 Pinus taeda
TTTCGCCTTCTTCGCCCTCTCACTCTTCTTTGCAAACTCTTAGATGCACAATGAGGGTGTTTAGAGGGAATTTGACTCTTTATAGACCCAATTTGAAAAAATTTACTTACCAAACCCACTTTCTAATGTTTTGTTTTGGCATTCACTTTTAACACTTATTTGAGTTTTCTTTGTCCTAATTTTGGCTCTTTGAGTGCTTTAACTCCATTCTTTTTGCAGGTAGACCATCTGATGGACTCTGGCGAGAAGACCAGGGTTATTGCCGGCATTTTGAAGAATTTTTGAAATTTCCTTTTTTTTTGCAAAATTGACATGACCTTGGGTTTAAAAACAGGGTTTTTAAATCCAAGGTATAAATGAGCTGTACCTGATGAAAATATCAATGAAACATATTTACATACCTCCTTCTGGCTTGCTGGGGACTCATGGAATTTTGACTCATGACATTGCAAAGACTTTTGACCGAAACCCTAGACCTAAGACTTTGGATTTCAAGACAAAGCAAAACAAATGTGACACAAGCTCATTAACTGATATGACCTGATCCAGCAAAGCCAAGAAGGGAACAAGGACCAGCTCCTCCGTCAGTTTTATGGCATGCCTAACGGGATGCAAAACTGACAGTGATGAGACACCTACCTATGCATAATGCAAAGAGCTTTTGATCACCGATGGAGGGCTCAAGACCGAAACTAACACTTCCAATGTTTATATTCCCCAACCTGTTATTGGTGTGTAGAGTATTGGTGATTGTTTTTCCTTGCCTTTATCTTGTAATGTTTCCTCTCCTTTGTGTTTTATCATCTCTTGTAGTTGAGAAAGTATATTGTCAAATCCACCATTTAATTAAATTAGAAAATAAATAATTTATGGCTCTAGTGAAAAGGAAATTTGACAAAAGGACTTCTGAAGACTTTGCAACACAAATTTTTCAATTGAGTGATCCAATTCCTATATCTCTAGACTTAGATAATGTAAACTTAAATTAACTTTCAACATTGTATTCTAATCATTGTGCAAAGGCCTAAACCGCCTCTTGTATATACTGCAACTAGCTAGATTAGGAAGGCACTCTTAGAATTTATTTATTTATTTTCCCTATGGAGCCATTTGAAGCAAAGCCCTCATTTGTGCATATGATGTAAGATTTATTCTTTCTCCTCTGGAGTTTTTCTGGTCAGTAATATTCATGTTGGACTTAGCATTTTAGAAGATCAATGAATTATATCAACAATGCTTGAAACATCCAAAATGGCACAAAAGACTAACGATTCTTTTCTAGCACAAGAATTACCAAAAGTTGTAAACTTCAATTATGGTTAAAGTACATTATCACAAATATTAATCTAGAAGTTATAGGTCACTAAATCATAAAAGAAAATGGTCATTTCCTTCTTATTTGATTGGATCAAATTAAAAATATGAGAAAGATTTGTTGGAGGATTCATCTTAATTGCATTCATGAGAGGTAGAAGGAAAACATCTCTTCAAGTCTCTTGTTTGTGATCAAAATAAAAAGAACATAAAACTGGTTCCATCTCAGATAAGAGCATTTTTGAAGGTTTATTTGTGAATAAAATAGGTAGTATCATGAATATTTCTAGTAGAGGATATTGAGAGAAACAACAATTCTAATATTCTTTGCGCTTGAGAAAAAGAAAACATCTTGGATGTTTCAGTCACATATTCTAAACAAATCAATTATTTTGATTTAAATATATCTATATCTATGATTTTTTATTATGTAATAAATTAGTTTCTTCTTATGTTATTTGTGCAAGTGGAAGGCCTAAAATACCTTCTCATGAAAATCACCTAGTTGAAATATCTAATCTAAAAGGTCAAAATAACAAAGAGAAGGTTGAATTTCTTAATAGTTGGATGTCCAACACAAATGGAAATAACACACTTATATATACAATGATCTTATTTTTGAAGGTCATTCCAAAACTGTAAGGCCCCTCTTTAACTCTAGAAGGGCCTTCCCTTCTCCATTCAAGCAATCAATAAGATAATCACTAGCACAATGTGCTTATCAGGGCTAACTGCTTATATTTCAATCTTAAGATCTATCTTTCTTTAAGGGTGGGATTATATCTCTTGAACAGTTGGACCAGAAGGGCTTATATTTCTTTTCCAAGTGTAGGTCCCCTGCCAACTAACCCTAAAAACTTGTGTAAAATCTTCAAGTAAAATGATAATGCAGTGCATTGCAAAGTGACTAATGCCATTATCAACACTTCCAAGTCACAACTAGAAAAAATCATTTGTGCAACAACAACTAGTGCATTGGGATGAACATTATATCTATACTTTATTCATCAAGTATGGAAGATGTTTAAAGGACCCTAAGTGTAGGTGGGAATTATTGGTAGCATTGAGAGTTCTATTTAAGACACTTTAAGACCAACCTCACCTGGCCCAATTCATCATCTAAAAAACTGATTTATATATTGTATATGAATAGGAACCACATATCTCCATGAGGATTTCATTCTACATTAGTACTTTCTACTTATTACAAATCGAGTCCAAGGAATGGTTGTGTGAGTCATTATTCAAGACAGATTTTGGTGGGGTTTAATGTTTGGAGGTTTGAAAGGGTATAAATATGTGCTCTACTTGGATCTTGCTTTTGAATTTTTGCGCACAATTATGTGAATAGAAATCCACATAGGTATGCACATGAGGCCGACAAGCAAACCCCCACAACATGTGAATAACATGCAACATTTTTTGGAATTTAGACTAAGATATTCAAAAATAAAAAGCACGAGAAATTTAGAGAGAATAAACATACCCCTTTGTCAAAGGTAAAGGGACAAGAGAATAAATTTGTGTATTTTTTTACATGCCCAATGAGTCATCAAAATTTCTAGAATGAGCATGAATTTGTACCCTAAATAGAAGTAAATAAGAAAAATGAAAATATGGAGAATGTTTAAGAGACAAATATTGGGACAAGACATGGAAACACCATACAGGGCACGAACACCACTAGAAGTGAGTGTCACAAACAACCATTTATTTTAAACAGGGGAAAAATGTTCCCTATATAAGTAGTGGCCAAATGTAATAGAGGTCTGATTTTTGCATAGACTACCTGTCATTTTTTGTGCTTTGATGGATATAGTAAGACTCGCATTACATTTCCATCTTCTTGGAGCTATAAATATAATTTTAAACCATTGTATTATCCATATTAAGCCTTCAATATCGTTTTTCAATTTAATTTCTACTGATGAGATTTCACCTCTCGTTGCTACTCCTCTTGCACATATAAACCACACACTAAGTGCTTTGAAACAACACTACAACACCCAAATTGAAGAAAGAAGTGGGTGAATATAATCAAGTGGTATTCCCAAGTTTAGTATATGAACTAGCCTTTGATACCAGGTTTAATGCCCCTCATAGGTCGACCTCATATTTACCAAAATTATTGTCAAAACAAATATAATATTTTTGGATACATCCATTATATAATTATTAATACAACATTAGTTACAATTAAAAAAAGGGGGCTCCACATCAATAATTATATCAATCATAAGAAAGATACATCATTAGTGATCAACTCAATGAGACACAAATATTGTTCACCAAGGAGTTGAAATTTTGAACTCTGATTGTTGATTTTCCACGTTCCCTTGATGTGGTTATTGTGAACTTGTTGAATTTTTGAGACCTAAGTGATAAGCCTCATCATTGAGTAATTATATGGGCCTTAATTGGCCTTAATTCACCTCCTAGCTTAGTCAAACCAACTATTCTCACAACTTATTGCATACCTTTGATTATATTTTGTTTATGAAATGAATTAGAGTTGGATATGTTGCTTTGTGGTCTAATGTGCATGAAATGCAGGAATAAAGGATAAAAGCAAGGAAAATGTAGTTATAAAGGATAAAAGCAAGGAACGATGGAAAAGATCTTCGTAAAACTAGAACGATACAAGGGAGAGTAATTATAGGAGGTAAATCATCCTCATTTATTACCCCTCCATTCGAATATTCCTTCACTAGTTCGGAGTGCAAACAACCATCACTTTGAAGACTAGAAGACAATCAAGCAAGTGAAAAGGACAAAAACCAGTTTTTCTTGAATTAGAGGCCAAGCCTCCCTAATGGGAAGAAAGTCGTTAGAGACTTCACATGTATAAATAGAGAGGTTTAGGACCTCAGTAGGATTCAGTCTTCTATTGTAAAAATCTATTTTATTTCTGAGATGCAAAGACTTGTGAAAGTTTGCTCTGTAATCCATGGTTTTTATAATAAGAATGAGTTTTGTTTAAGCCAGCTCTAAGTTAACTCTGAAGGTTGAAGCTCTTGGGTTGGGGCCTGACCCAAGCAGCCAAAGATCCTCTTTACTATACATGTATGCTAGCATAGTTTCCTGGTTTTCATTGTTCATTTGCTTAAATAGCTTCATGGTTCTATCTATTTGTTTAAATATCTTTCTGGTCCTGTTCATTTGCTTAAGTAGGATTCATGGTTTTTCTGGTTATTTGCTTAGGTAGTTGCATTTTCATTACAGTAGCATAGAGTAGAACGTTTGTGCTATAGTTTACTTCCATTTGTGCCTTCTTTCAGTTTACAGGTTAGCTAGGTGAAAAATATCACTAGCAGGTTGTGCACAGGTGTCTCAGCCTCATCTCCTCCCTCTGGGACCATGACTTGATGAAGAGGCCCTTCAGTAGTCCCAAAAACACAGGTCTCTAGTTCTCGCGTGGGCTATGGAGTTCACTGTTTAATGCAGTTATTTTTTCAACTGCACTGGTTTTCTCTATCATTTTCATTTGAAACTGCCTCTAGCACGTTCCTCATGCATCGCTTCCTCGTCATCTGCTCACCAAAAAACCTTCACAATCACTGTCTGATTCACTATTTTCCCCAACTGTTGCCTCGTGTGGAATCCACCACTTACTTTATGAACTTTAAGTCCCCACTGTCGATCTGTCTCGCATGATCTGACAATTATCGTGTCACCTGATCACTTTAGGCGCTTTAAACCCCCACTGTCGATCTGCCTTGCCTGATCCGATGACTATCGCTTCATCCGATCACCAACTAGCTTGGCCGATCTCCACCGTTGATCAACCCTGCTTGATCTAACAACTATCATGCAATCTCACACGGATTAGTGCATGAATGTTATCCGCCCTAAAGCATGCAAGAAAAGTGGGTTTTTCGTGCTACGTGTTGCGTAGTAAGGCTAATCGCATGAAATTTACAAATATTTCTTACAGCCTGAAGGGCACACGAGAAACTACTTACCGCCTAATAAACTCGCTCCCTCATTTCCGCACGTTTCTTTTCCCCGCAATATGATCTCTGCTATCCATCTCTTGAATTCACTCGAGCAATAATATCTTAGTTGTTCATCGCTTTTGTTAGCCTCATCTATCCATCTCTTGACTTCACCTGTGTGATTAGAGCTCGGCCATTCATCTGCTATTAACCTTGTTCGTCCATCCATTCACCTAATCCCTCACGACATGATCTCCATCGTTCATCTGCTTTGTTCCCTTGTTCGTCCATCCATTCACTTAAGCCTTTGTGATAAGATTTCCACCATTCATCCTGTTAGTTAACCCTATTCGCCCATTTATATACGTAACATCCTGCGATCCAATCTCCACCATTCATTTTCCTTTCACCTGACTTATCCAATGGTTCTTACGCATTGTTGCTCCCTCGCGTCCTCCTTTCACTGATTTCGACCTCCGATTTCTTTTTCCACTTGACATCCGATTTAGCCTAAGTTTATTTGTTACACCTTAGTCTAGTTTTGATGCTCTTTGCTTTTGAAACTTAGATAATTAGCATTAGGTTAGTGTTAATTTAGCAATTTTGCTTAGCATAACTGTTTAATTGGTTAGTTAGGTTATGGTGTAAGTTTAGCATTTCATGTTGTTTTCTTCATTACTGTAGTAGATTATCTCTCTCTCTTAGAATATATTTTCTCTCCTTCCATCAAATAACTAAGCTTCTTCTGACCTTATAGAAGTTTGGCTTGGAACCCCCGGGGTTTCTTGCCAAACAAACAGTGACAACAGGGAAGACCTTCACTTCTACTTGTGCATATAGAACTGTCACCTCCAAGTTTGTATGAAATCTGAGTTGATAAGTAAAGTTGGTAGCCCTTGGAGTTGCAACATTATTGTTGCAATACCTAGGCTCATCACTTTTTGGTGTCATTTCCGAGGAGGTGTCTAAGTAGAAGTAGTTACTATTTTGTTCTATTTTCTAGTCTCCAACTTTCTTTTCTTCTACTTCTAGTCTTCAATTTTCTTCCATTAGTTTATTTCTGCAAAAGTAATCTAGTAGCTTCCTTTCTTTCATTTGTCATTAGCTGCTTTCCTTTCCATTATGAAAGTACTTTCTAGCTTTAAAGAAAAGCTTACAAAAACCAACCCAAAAACATTTCCTTTCATGCCTCATAGGAATAGGGACAATTCAAGGAAATTCTTCTCAAACACCCCCACTGCATCCAATAGTCAGCCTTCTTTCTTCTTCAGTGACAGTGAATTGGAAGATCCTTTAGGTGAGCAACCTTATCTATTTGAGGAACCTACAAAGGAAGAATAAGAGGAAGAACCCATTCCTACTAAACCAATGGCTGAAAACTGAAATGACATAGGAAATAGAGAGAGAATTGAGGGTGCCTTCCCCATCAGGGAAACCAATGGGGACATTAAGATGATGAATATAAGCCCCTTTGCTCTACCTCATTTCCATGGCCTGACCACAGAGGGCCCTCACCTTCCTATTTGATTTTTTTGTTATATGATGAACCTATGACTATATTGATGATGAGCAAAAGTTAAAACTATTACCATCTACCCTCAAGGATGCAACATCGCGCTGGTTCTTGGGTTTACCTGGAGATAACATCACAACTTGGGCTCAGATGCAACAAACATTTAACAACAAATATAGGGACTATTGTAGGTCAAAGGATACTGAAGAAGAGATTTTTAGGATGACCATAGGCTAAGATGAATCCTTAGAAGACTATGAAGAAAGATTCCATCTCAGTTACAAAAGGGCTAGGTGCACACTTGACCCTAAGTCACTAAAATTGGTCCCGCTTAGAGGAGTAAGGGAGGATCTTTTGGATACCTGACATATGATAGCAGGAGGACATGTCTACCAATTACCCTCTGAGGACATTAAGACTATCTTTAGAAACCATTCGAGGGTAGCCAGGACAAAGGGTTGGGGTAGTCAACATATGGCCAATACATCATCCTCTAACTTATCCATCAAGGGTGAAATTGGAAATATGCTGGAAGATTTCAAAAGTGATATGATGAAAACCCTTGCTTTACAATTGGACACCACGAACATCAAAGGGAAGCAAGAGGAAGCAGAGAGAGCCTTGGCCATATTTTGTCCTAGATGCACTAGGAGGCATCCTAGGAATGAATTTCCATTAAACTGTATTAAGATTTGCTCAGTCTATGAAAAAAATCACTCCATAGACAAGTGCCTTCTTTACCTGGACTCAAAGATGTATATCAAGGAGTTGAAGGGGTCACTGAGTAGCTTTGCTACATCAACCAAAGGAGACCTCCTGGGCATAGACCATACCAGCAGGGTATACAAGGGTCATCCCATGCATATTACAACCCCAACCAAACCACAACTATACCTTCTTGGGAGCCCCCTGCTCATCCTTCCTGGTCTACACCCCCTCCTTGGTCCTATGCATCTCAGTATCAATCCCAGCCAGCCAACCAATCATTTCAACCTTATGTTCAACCACAACATTCATGGAATACCCCAAACCACGGGTGGAGGCCCCAATTCAACAATGTTCCAGCCCTATTGCCTCCACCACCTACCCAACCACAACTCCTGCACTCTTCTCCAACCAAGAAACCGCAGGTGCCTGCCTAGCCAAATCCAAACCCAAAAAATTGGCAGACTTCACAAGTATACAGTGGAGAGACATCACACCCAGCTTATGCTATATAAATCTAGGAGATCAACCTAAGATCTGGAAGATTTCTCCCAGACAACCAACCTCCCTCTCCACATACGAGGAAGAAAGAGAGGAAAGCAACCTTAAAGTAAATCCACCCTTTCTTGAGATATTAACCCAACCACTCTAGCCTACCCCAGAAGAAACTTAACTTCTGGGAGAATTGAAAAATATATGTGCAAAGATCCCCCTTCTATAGGCAATCAAATATGCTCCCATTTACAGTAAATTGATTAAGGAGAAGTGCTTCAAGCATCTAGAAAGAAGGAAAAGGGATGCCCCTACCATTAATGTCATTGGGCATGTTATCACCAAAATAGGACCCTGATAGGCTGTTGATCAGACTATCTCGGTGTAACTATTTCAAACCAATCTTTTAGCTAAGGCTTAGCCTCCTCAGCTTGAGAGGGCTCTCTCAAAGGGTTAATGATAATGATTAAAGATATGGATAGATGACTAACTCTATGGTTTGTGATTTTATAGGTTTATAGGTTGAAAGATGAAGGTTGGATACCATTGGGCTATGGATTCAAAGTATGTTTCAGTACCTGAGCAATATCATCTTAACATGAACTTCAGGGCATAGAAATTTTTTATACATCAACAAAACAAAGATACAATGCAAGGAAACACAGTTTATAAATACATGAAGGAAGTTAGAGCATCATTGATGAGTTCTAACTAACATGTATTCATACCACTGCAAGTAAGTGAAAGAGGAAAGCCATGAGACAATAGGACATTAAAACTCTCTTTGAATCCTGAGTAATGACACCAAAACATTCTGCCTAACATGGAACTGAAGGCATTATAGAGTTCAAGTGCATAAATGAAAATAGAAAATAGTGAAACATAGTTAGTTTATCTATGAAAGAAGTCAGAGCATCATTGATGAGTTCTGAGTATCATAAGTAAACACCGCTACAATGTAAGTATTGGAAGATGCCATCAAAACAAGAACATACAAGAACTCTTCATGAATCTTGAGTTGTCTAAGTAGAAACTCTACATTAGGTTAAAAATATACATAGTCTGCACATAGAGCAGCAGCTGAGCCAAAAAGTCTCCAACCCCTTGCTAATTCAACCTCTTGCTTTATATATAAAATTTACAATATGGATTCCCTCATCCCTTATCAAGATAATTCGAATTTGCTATGAGTGACACCTATTCTAACCATAAAACAAACTATTAAATACAAATGACAACTAACTAGCAGTCCTACAGACCTAATACAACTAGGAGTGTAACTCCTTATTATGACTAAACCACCTTAACTAAACATTGAATGCATTATTTGATAGCTGCAACCTCATGAGGTCGAATTTGATGAAGCCTTCCACGTTGTCACTTACTGTTGATGATAAACCCTAGAAATTAGAGAACATGTTTCCCTGTTTTTAGGTTTAGGATCCTTGAAAATGGCATGTGGGACAGAGCCTTTATCTTCTAATCCATGACATATTTTATGAAAATGAAGGCGGTTTTTGTATTCCATGTTGTCTATAACAACAACCTCTCTTGGTTTTTTAAAACACTTCTCCAACTGTCCAGAATTTGTCCTTGAAAAACATGTCTAAAACAGGAAAAATTCGTTCTCTGAAATTAGGGTTTCAAAGAAAGCTTAGTATCTCCCAACTGAAAACACTTATGAAGAAAGTGAGATAGGTTATTGTATCTAGAGAGTTGAAGAAGAGAAACCTCCTTCAAAATTCCAAAATACCTTTTCTTGTGACCAGAAACGGATCTTGAAAAAGACTGTTAAAACCAGAAGACAAAGCTTGACTTTCAGGAATTTCATAATGCAAGTTTAACCATAAATTTCTCCCACCTCAGAACGAATTTGAATAAACTGAAAGAGGTTTTGGTATTTTGGTATGTTAGGAAGAAAAGCCTCTTTCAGTTTTCAAAATTGAGTTCTCAGTTGCTCAGGAATCCTTCTGGAAGTTGACTAGTAAAAGCAGAAAACAAAGACTTTTATGCTGAAACATGCTTTTTCAAGGGTTTTGTAGCGTGCTACGAAAACTCCTAGTTCAGAATCCACGATTTTGTAGCGCGGCCAGTGCAAATTCTAGGTTTTGCACTACGAAGACTCCTAGGAAATTTTGTAGTGCATGAAAACCTTGACACAAGTTTGACACATGGAATTTTAGGTGTGATGTGAGATCAGTGATAGGTAAAACCAGAGTGTTGACCCTATTTGACAATGCCAACAAGACTCCCTTCTAGGTCCTAGACTCTAAAACAAACCATGGAAAGATTGGACCAAGACTAACACCAATCCTTTGGAATCAAACTGATGTTCAAAATTTAGGAATTTTTTTTCAGTGATAACAGGGCAGTTATCTGACTTAATGCTGGGGCAAGAAATATGTCCAAAATATTTGGACCCTGGTAGCCTTGTAGTAGATGTGCACATAAATGGCACCATTGTCCCACACACTCTGATTGATCTTGGGGTTGCCATTAATGTGATGACCAAGGACACCATGCTCAAGCTCAACCTCCAAGGGTCATTGAGAAAGACCACAATGGTTTTGCAACTTGCAGACTGTTCCACAGTCACCCCTAAGGGAATTGTGGAGGATGTGATGGTATCCATTGACTCCTGGGAGTACCTTGTAGATTTCCTAGTTCTCTAGCCTAAGGCTAAGCTTATTGGTTACCCTCTCATCCTTGGGGGGCCATGGTTGGCCACAGCTGATGCTTACATTAGCTGCAGAGTTGGGAATATGACCATCAAGAATGGGCATATGTCCAAACAGTTAGTCTTATACCCTCTTGCTCAACCTACCCTAGAGCACGATTTAACTTATGGTTAGAGGAGGAGGAAGAAGATGAGATTTATTATGCCCAACTTTATGCTTTGGAAGCAACCATAGAGGAGGACAACAAGATGAGGATGACTTAATTGAACACTTGCTCCAAAGTCCAACTCCTAGTTCATTACCATTAGAAAAGGAAGTAAGGGAAACCCAGATCAATCATCCAATTGACTTATGCTTGGCCAATTCCAACCCACTCCGTGTCAAAACCATAGAA
This sequence comes from Pinus taeda, assembly GCA_000404065.3. Lineage (NCBI taxonomy): Eukaryota > Viridiplantae > Streptophyta > Pinopsida > Pinales > Pinaceae > Pinus > Pinus taeda. The sequence continues at coordinate 11,032 of APFE030693654.1, forward strand.
TTTGGCCTAGATAGAACTTTGAAAATTAACCTATCGCTTTCTACTTTAGAAGAGGAAAAGCTATGCAACATGTTGAGAGAAAACCTAGAAGCCTTCGCTTGGAGTACACCCCTTAGTGTGTACTCACCACATATACATCAAATAAGGTTGCAAGATAGTCAGGAAACCATAAAGGAGGATGAATCCAGCTCTTAAATACATAGTCAAAGAAGAACTGCAAAATTTGTTAGATGCAGGATTCATTTACCCTATCTCAGATAGTGATTAGGTCTCTCCTTTAGTGTTAGTTCCCAAGAAAAATGGTAAGTGGAGGATTTGTGTTGATTATAGGGAGTTGAATAAAGCCACAAAGAAGGATCATTTCCCCCTACCCTTCATTGACCAAGTGCTAGATGGCTTGGCAGGGAAGAAGTTCTTTTCTTTCCTAGATGGCTTCAGTGGGTACAACCAAATCCAAATCTGCCCAGAAGACCAAGATAAGACCACATTCACCTGTCCTTGGGGCACTTTTGCCTATAGGGTCCTTCCTTTTGGCCTCTGCAATGCTCTTTCCACTTTCCAGAGAGCAATATTGAGTATTTTTGTTGAATTAGTACATGATGCAGTAGAAATCTATATGGATGATTGTACACCTTATGGTTGTGATTTCCAAGAAGCCCTGACTAACCTAGGCAAAGTATTACACAAATGCATTGAAATGAACCTGTCTCTTAGTCTAGAAAAATGTGAATTCTTAATGACTGAAAGGACTATACTAGGTCATTCAATATCTCAACAAGGACTGCAGGTGGACCCAAACAAAATAGCAATCATCTAAAGGGTCCCACCTTCACAAAAGTAGAGAGATGTAAGGAGTTTCTTAGGGTTAGCTGGATACTACCGAAGGTTCATAAAGGACTTCAGCAAGTTGGTCTCTCCTTTGTTTGGGTTGTTCGCCAAAGATTCTGAGTTTATATGGTCAAAGAGCTGTCAAGAGGCCTTAGACATTCTAAAGGGTAAGTTAACCACTACACCAATCCTTAGAGGCCCAAACTGGGCTCTCCCTTTTCATTTTCATGTTGATGCTTCACACAAAGCCATAGGAGCAACCTTAGGTCAGGAAGAGGAGAAATTTCCCAATGCCATCTACTTTATCAGTAAGAACCTATCAAATGTTAAGCTAAACTATATTGTGACCGAAAAGGAACTCCTGGTTGTTGTGCATTCATTGAACAATTTAGGAATTACATTCCAGGCTATCAAACATTTGTGCATACTGATCATGCTGCAATCAAATATTTACTAAATAAACCATATGTGAATGCTAGAATCATAAGATGGTTGCTTTTATTACAATAGTTTGATCTAACTATTGTTGATAAGCCTAGTAAGGAAAATATTGTTGCTGACTTTCTATCTAGAATGAATCTTCCTGCAGGTGAAGAAGGAATGGTGGATGACCAATTACCAGATGAGCATTTGTTTACTATTTTAGTTCTCTCCCCATGGTTTGTTGATGTAGCAAACTATCTGGTATCATCACAGTTCCCACCAAAATTTTCCTCCAAAGAAAAGAGCAAGATAGTAAGAAAGAGCACCCCCTTCACCTGGATTGGGGGCAATCTGTTCAAACTTGGCCCAGATCAAATCTTAAGAAGGCATGTAATGAAAGAGGAAGTCTTTGACATCCTTTTGACCTATCATGATGGGCCTTGTGGAGGTCACTTTGCAGCAAAGAGGACAACATTCAAAGTGTTGCAAGCATGCTATTATTGGCCTACTCTTCATGAGGATGTGAAAAAGTATATTAGTCAGTGTGATCAGTGCCAGAGAATGGGAAATCCTACTCCAAGAGATGAAATGCCCCTACAACCTCAAGTGACTTCCGAACCATTTTACAAGTGGGGCATGGACTTCATTGGGCCTATGAACCCTCCTTCAAAGCAAAAACAACACATCATTGTGTGCATTGATTATTTGACTAAGTGGGCTGAAACCAAGGAAATTAAGGCAACAACAAAAGAGAAGGTGGCTGAGTTCCTAAGGGAGAATATATTCTACAAATTTGGGTACCTTAGAGAGCTAGTCACATACCAAGGCAACCAGTTTACCTCCAGCATGATTGAAGAACTTCTCAGCCATCACAAAATCAAGCATATGACCTCCACTCCTTATCATCCACAAGCTAATGGGCAAGTGGAGGTGACCAATAGGGCACTGGAGAACATCTTAACCAAGGTAGTGAGAAGTAGCAGAAATGATTGGGCAGAGAGACTAGTTGAGGCCACCTAGGTCTATAATACAACATGGAAGACCACCAGTGGATTTATACCCTATGAGCTGGTCTATGGGAAAAAGGCTTTGTTGTCCATTGAGTTTGAATATAACACATTGTGGATGGCAACCCAACTAGATCTGGATCTCAATCATGCATAAAAAGAAAGGTTGTTAAATTTGAATGGCTTGGATGAATTCAAAATGCAGGCCCTCCTACATATAGAGATAGTTCAACTTCAGAGGAAGATCTGGCATGAAAAACACATTAAGGAGAAGCAATTTTAAGAGGGAGATTGGGCATTGTTATATGACTCAAGGTATAATGACTTGAAGGGAAAGTTAAGGACAAGATGGCTCAGACCTTATGTGGTGGAAAGATGCCATGACAATGGTTCAGTACAAATCAGAACTATTGATGAAGAAGCCATTCCATTGCTAGTGAATGGACACAGATTGAAAATGTACAAGAGGCATTTATCAAAACAAGAGTTCATTGATAGTATCAATAAGACAGTGATGATGGTAGAGAAAGTTCTAGCTCCTCCCTTATTAGGTCACTAAAAAAGGAAAAAATAAAAGAATAAGGATTCAAGTGAAAATTTCCATGAGGTGCCTAAGTCCCATCTTTGGGTTGAATATATATATATATATATATAGATAATAATAAAAAAAACTATAATTGTTGTTTGTAGGTGGGTGAGAAAGACAAGCAAGGAGCAAAGAAAAGATCCAAAGGGAACCCTACCTCACATATATTCATCTTCTCCACTCCTTACCATGCATCCCTCCATCAATTCTATTGTTCTTCACTTCATTGCTTCAATTCAAGTGAAGATTTTGTTTTCTAATAGAATCACCTCAACCATTACCATCATCCCTGCATCCACATACACTCCTACTCCCTCTTTCCATTCATTACAACATCCACAACACCATCCAACAACATGATCAAGAAATTCTAAGGGAGACACCAAATATTGCCAAGTAGTAATCCAGGAGCTCCACAACAGAAGCAACATCAAATCCAGGAGCTCCGCAGTAGCAACAACAACATCAGGTATTCAGTCACAGACACCCTGAAAAAGCTAATAAAACATCAATAGACAGCATAGGAGGAAGAAGAATGACCATCATCAACCCCTCTGATCTTTGACAACTGCAGCATGGCATTAAGACCATAGGTAAGTATCTCACTCACTCACTCGTATGCATCATTTGATCAAAAGTTGTAAAGGTTAAGAGGTAGTTTGTTTATAAGTGTAAAGGTGGCAAAAAGGAAATTATTTAATAAGTCAAAAGAGAATGCAAGAGTCCATAGATACAATATTGTTATGGCAACCACTTGAGAATGCTTTAAGAATTAAGAGTTGGGGTAGAAACACCAGTTCACCAAAGACTCATCATACCCTATTTCTTGATGAAATCACTCATAGAATCCAACAGCAAAGTAAAGGAAGGGAATTCCCAATAGTTGGCCCACCATGGGTTGATCAGAATCCTCATTAAGGATTCCCTCTAAAACCTCATGATCCCTATAAAATGGTCAGTCTTTAGAGACTTACCAGCATAGGATGACATCAAAAGCCTCACCTATAATGTTAGTCCTTCTGTTAGTAATGAGGAGGAAAAACAAGGAGAAGAAGATACAAAGATAGATAGGGATGAGATGGATGAAGAAGAAACTAATAAAGAGGAGCATACAAAACACAAGGAGGATGATGTTGAAACAGAGGAAGAAATTGATGGAGATGAGAAAGAGCAGCAAAAGGAAGAAGATAAGAAAAATAGAGAGGACAGCTGCAAGACAAGGGAAGCCAACTAGCATGTATGGCTAGCCTCTCCTTGGAGGCCATCTAGTGTAGGATGCCAGCTAAATCCTATGCTCTTTACCTCAGAGAATAATGGCTACAATTTCAGATTAAAACACTAGCACAAAGGAGCACCATGACATTTCAGGACTGCGAATAGTTTATTGATCTTTGTGATCAAAGTGCACTAAAGGATAGGGCCAAAATGGCTGAGTTTTACTTGCACAATATGGCTCTCACAAACATGAATATTTGGGATCCTAATGCAGAGCTAGAAGATCTACAATCAATGGTCTTGGCATCATGGATGAACCATGAGAAATCAAGGGCTGCAAAGATGAAAATAATATTGGCCAGAGAGCAAAATGAACCATTTTTCATCAGAGATGAACAATCAAATCCCATGGCCCTAATCAACACCCATAATCTAATGGCAAATGATCCTCAGCTGGCACCTACATATCTTGTTGCCCAAGAGCAAGCAATTTCACATTTTGAAAATATGTTTAGGTTGCTAAGAGATGATAATACACAAGTCTGCTAAAGGGAATGGAACACACTGCCACACAACTTGAAGATTAGAGAATATCACTCCCCTCAAAGGTTGAGAGAGGCACTCAATAGGACACCTATGTATAAGAAATCAATACAAAGGTTGAAGGTCAATTGGATAGGCCTAAAACTCTGTCCACCACTACTCCTAGGAATGCTAAAAGGAAGAAAAGAAGAAGAGGAAAAGAGGGAGTGGGAAGAAGTAGAAAGGAAAGTAGGCTTCTATAAACAAGAAGAAGAGACCACAATAGAAGCATGGGATGTCAGAGAGGCTACCAGAGCCATGAAGGGCATGGACATTGACTAAGTTGCTTAGAGGATGAGCAACACTTTCAGTAGGGGGGTGATGATGAGCCTCATCATTGAGTAATTATATGAGCCTTAATTGGCCTTAATTGATCTCCTAGCTTAGTCAAACCAACTATTCTCACAACTTATTGCATACTTTTGATTATATTTTGTTTATGAAATGAGTTAGAGTTGGATATGTTGCTTTGTGGTCTAATGTGCATGAAATGCAGGAATAAAGGATAAAAGCAAGGAAAATGCATGTATAAAGGATAAAGGCAAGGAACTATGGAAAAGACCTTGGTAAAAATAGAATGGGACAAGGGAGAGTAATTATAGGAGGAAAATCCTCCTCATTTACTATCCCTCCATTCGAATATTCCTTCACCAACTCGGAGTACAAACAACCATCACTTCGAAGACTAGAAGACAACTGAGCAAGTGAAAAGGACAGAAACCAATTTTTCTTGAATTAGAGGCCAAGCCTCCCTAATGGGAAGAAAGTTGTTAGAGACTTCACATGTATAAATAGAGAGGTTTAGGACCTCAGTAGGATTCAAACTTCTATTGTAAAACTCTGTTGACTGTTTTATTTCTGAGCTGCAAAGACTTGTGACAGTTTTCTTTGTAATCCATGGTTTTTATAATAAGAATGAGTTTTGTTTAAGCCAGCTTTGAGTTAACTCTGAGGGCTGAAGCTCTTGGTTTAGGGCCCGACCCAAGCAACCAAAGCTCCTCTTTACTGTACATGTATGCTAGCATAGTTTCCTGGTTTTCATTGTTCATTTGCTTAAATAGATTCCTGGTTCTGTTTATTTGTTTTAATAGCTT